>JAJONR010006717.1:0-40527 GCA_029582245.1 Solanum etuberosum | reverse complement strand
GAAATTAAATTAACTTTGTTTGAAAATACTAATTTTTCTTATAAAAAAATTGAGGGTGATTATCTAACCCACAATAATGCTACAGTTGTAAAATTAAATTGCTTAATAAGATAATTGTTTGTCTTAATTTTGTCTCAAAATCGATTCTTTTTTACTTCAACCGAAATAAAAGAGTATTATTTAAACACAAATGTGGACACATTTTACTCATAAATTAAACTTTCAACAATATTTTTGGTCCAAAATATCGGTCTGATAATTTTTATAAAAATAAGCCACCTTATTCTCCCTCTTCTATCGCTCTCACTGAAGTCCTTAGACATAACCTTAGTAGAACCTAGCCACCATTTCTCTAGTCACCATCAATCTCTCATCCCCTTCTCAAACAACTATTTTCATCATCAAACCCTTATTTGCAACTGTAAATATATGTAATTTGTTGCAATATTTTTTTAGAGGCATTCAAACTTGGAATCCATCCCTATTACTAACTGAAAAATTCTCACATTTTTAACCAGTGATTAATCTCCAAAAAGGGTATTTTTGATGAAAAAAATAATAAATTAGGACTTTTCTATTCCAACAAGAAAGAGGAAAAAACAGATTCTTAACTGTGAAATTAGTTTTTTTTTTCAATTTATCAGAATGCTAACTTTCTTTTATGTTGGTTTCTTACAAAATTTTGATTGGTGAAACTCGCCAAGTAATCTTTTCGCTTGGTTTCTTACAGAAATTCAACTCATCTCGACCCCCATTGTTGCTCGATAAAAGGTAATCTTCATCCCTGTTATATTTAGCATTTAATTAATGATCATGTGTTTATATTATATGAAATTAAAGATTATATGATGATTGTTTATACGATTTTTCTTTTAAATTCTTTTTAACTTAAGGAATTTGTTTGTTACTAAATTTTAATGATACTCTTAGATCTCTCTAAGAATGTTCTTCTCCGTTATTATGGAGTTGTTTGCCTAAATGAACGCTCACTTGTGGTACCCAAATCTAAAAGATGTTTCTCACAAGGTAAAAAGTCTCAAAACTTCTCCAAAAGTAATATACACAAATCTCATACAAAAATCTGATACAACATCTGATACATTTTCTCTCTCATTTGGGCTATTTATAGTTTCCAAAAATTTGGCCCAAAATTTAATACATGGACAACTTCGGTGACATTTGTCGGGCTCGCAAAACATATTCAATAAATCTTCATATATTCCTCAGCTTGCTCTTCACTTGCTTCAGGCTTCAGGTGTTTGAACCTCAGTTGGCAAACTCGATCAAGTCTGCCTTTCACATTCGGTGAATTGTTGATTACCACCTTTCTTCACCTTTTAAGCCTTCACTTATCCTCGAAGTTTTGTCACCTTCGACGATGGTTTATAGTCATCCCTTTCACTTCGGTGAGTCACCTTTTCATTTTCAGTACGCCGACCTACCTTGAATATCTTCAAGTGTGAGTACTGTTACTTTGGGCGAGGTCATGCCACTTGGGCGATCCACACTTTTCGTTAGGTGATTTCCAGTTGGGAGTTTATACTCTTTTTAATGTTTTTGGCCTCTTTTCCATATATTCATCCTTGTCTTATCCTTTAGCCTTCAGAGATGCAAATCATCAAAATATCATTAGAATAGGACATAATTAGGCATTGAGGACACTAATTGTTGAACTAAAAAGACCTCAAATGAGTGTAGATCTACCACTCATCAACACTCCCAACTTAAACTTTTTTCTGTCCTCATGTAAATCATGAACAAAATTAGTTCAACAAGGGTGTCTAAAATAGTTCTCAATGAGAGGTAACATGCAAGTGTCCCGAAAAGACTACTCTTAATCATATACAACACTGAATCATGCTCAAAAAGCTTCAAATGATGACTAGCCGGTATCAATCCAAGCTCAAGCTCACTAGTGCTTCCTTTCTAATGTAAAACCATGGTTCGATAAATGCATTCAAATGCCTACTCATCAAGATCGATTTTCTGCTGTCACAAAGAAAATAAATAAAGAAGTTTGGAATCAATACAACTCTCACTCTCCGAAAGGGAAATACATGCAAGCTTTATCCCATTGGTTTGCCCATATTTTTCATTCATTACACAACCTAGTTCATGCAAGATCTCAAAGTTTTTTTAGGCTTATAATAGGGTTTAGGGTAACGGTATGGTCAATTTGGCGCAATGATTTTACCTTTTCAAAACATTGTTGTACTCATTTTCACCTCTTCTGAAGTTCCATTTATATTATTACACTTTCTTTTTAATTTCATTTTCCAAACTTTTGCTCATGTGTTTTTTTATAAGGAGGGATTCCTTCTTTTTGCAACAAACTTCAGAGTTAAGTCTCACTTTTTCTTTCATTACCTTACACTTGTTTTTTTTTATCTCCTTCCTTTCCACATCCCCTGTTTAAGCTTTTGGCCTATGTTGTCTATTCAAAAAAACCAATGCTTAGAAAATGATTTATGAGTGAGACGCTAGGGACAATTTAGCTCAAGAGGTTTCAACAAGGTATACAACAAATGATTTAGGCTCAAATGGTGCCAATATGTTTTCATACCCTCACAAGATAGTCAGAAAAGGTATGAACATTTGGGTTTCCTCTCAAAATTTGTGCCCAAGATCATTTCTTGCATTTACCAAAGCAAGAAAATTAGACTAACAAGGCAAATTCTAGGATTCAACAAGCATGCTTTAAAGTAGGACCTCACCACACATGGCACTTCAAACATAATTATTTAGCACAACTCTACAAAATCAAAAAGCATTCATGCGATGTTCGTTGTAAGGCTCACATCAATACGTATCTAGTCATTATAATAATAAAAAAGATCTTTCAAAAGCAAAGTCTCACCGATCTCTTTTGCAACATTAACACAAAACACATTTATCATCATAAGCATTTTCCAAGACATCGATATTCAACACGATTGATCCACGAACACAAACAATGAAAACTCAAGCATTTCAATAGTTTCTAAACTCATGGGGCAAAAATTAGAGAGAGACAAAATTAATCAAACCATCAACTATCATAACAAAAACCAAAATATCAAAATACTACAAATGTCTCAAAATAAAATTGAAAATAACAAAGTATAATAAAAAAGGGAAATATAGGTGCAAGTTCCCTCACCCCCACAAAAATAAAATAGCAGTGTGATGAGTCGGGGATTTCGATCATTTAGGGCTTAATATTCAAAGATTTAGTGTCTTCAATGCCCATTTTATGCTCATAACTGATGTTAAAATGTTAATATACAACAATGAAGGCAAAAGAGCAGGGCAAGGACACTACGAGGCAAAAAGGAGCAAAAAAGCTAAAAAAATTGAAGGAAAGCAAAATTGGTACTCGCCAAAGCCACTCGGCGAGTCACCAAGTGGACCTTCAGCACGCCTAAAGTTCAAGAAGGCCAACCCATGGACAAAACCAACTTGGCGATCGTATAAGTATTTCGGCGATTCGCTGAAGTGTTCGGTGATGTCAATTTAGCTGGCCAAATGTTACAGATAGAGGTGGTGTAAAGCCATGTCAAGAAGGCGAGAAGAGGAGCAGTCGACCAGTCACCGACTAGGTCGGTGAACCCGACCTACTTCGCTGAAAGTTACAGAGCAATTGGTGAAAAGAAAAGCCAAAAAGGCGAGAATGAGAGCACTTGGCACATCGCCAATCGTGTCGGTGAGGCCGACTTACTTCGCTGAGTGACTCCGATGCTAAAATTCTGGAAACATATAAATGCAATTTTCAAAAGAAGAAAAGGAGTTCCCATATTGTCTAGTTTGGGGTTTTTGATCTTTTGCATTCTAGAACAATGTTTTTACATTTTTTAACAAGGATTTGGAGATTGTGAGTTTTTTAGCTTTAATTTGAGCATTTGGCGACTAGTGGATCGTTACCCAATCTGATGGAAAACTTCGTTGGTAACAATTTCTTATGTTTTTATGATGTTTGGCTAAAACCCCCATTCTTGGGGGTGTGATTATGTACTTAAATGCATTAATTAGAAAATGAGTGTTATTTATTACTGATTTTATTATTGATTTGAAGTGGGTTTAATTAATAGTTTTTGTTTTAATTGAGGAATTGTAATTGCAAATGCAATTCTAGCTTAGTACTCCATAATTTCTTGAGAAAGAAGTGTTAGAGTTAAATTATTAGTTGATGATTGTAGTGATTGTATTGTTACAGATTTAGCTTGAGAAAGTGGGTCTGAATGCAATCTTACAAATCTAGCTTGAAAAAGTAGATTGATTAAGGTAATGGGTTGTTAATCTGTGTTGTGCTTGTTGAGGTTTGAAAGAACTCACTTGATTCACAATAGTTGATTGAGAAATGGCTATTGCACCCAAAACCTAGCCTACCCACTGAGATTCAATGACTTTCAGTAATCAATAATCACCCATTACGCTAAATTATCATTCAATTTATCACACTCCCAAGAAACCCTCTCTATTTGTTTACCCCAGGTTTTAGTAGTCGTAATTTGGTTATCCAAATTCCCCCCATTTGACATTAATTGTCAAAACCTTGTCATTTAATTTATTGTTGTGAAAATGTCTACATCTACAAATGATTAGAACACCATTTTACTTCTTAATCGAATTCTTTAACGTATCACTCCTTGTGGGATCGACCTCAACTCTTAGTTGGGTTTATACTTGTTAGCGACTGCCTACACTTAGAATCGGATGAAGTTTAGTTGAGCGTTATCAAAAATGGCGCCGCTGCTGGGAAGTGGTGTTTAGAATTCTTTTATTGAAGTTTAGTCGTGAACTGATTTTGTTGTAGTTGAATCAACTTATTTGTGTTCTTTGTTGGCTGTTCTTAAACAGGTGAAGAGATGAGTGTCAATGGGAGCAATGCCAGCCAACTTGGGAACAATGATGACATCGGTAATTTTCATGATGTTAATGAAGATCAGTTTGGAAGTGTGGGTGCTATTCGATTTCCTCCGACTATGGGCAATGCGGTGTTCCACGTGACCAGCACTATGTTTCATCTATTGCAAATGAAGGGTCTCTTTGGAGGACTTGCTCATGAGGATCCTTATGACCACATCCAAAACTTTGTAGATGTGTGTGAGCCATTTTCTTTCAAGAACATCACTCAAGAGCCGATCCAACTTCGATTGTTCCCCTTTTCTCTAATGGGGGAGGCAACGAAGTGGTTGGCCGATTTACCAACAGAATCAATCACTTCTTGGGAGGACCTCACTGATGTGTTTTATGTAAGGTTTTTCCCTCCCTCGAAGATGGTGAAGTTGAGGGATAATATTTAGAACTTTAAGCGAGTGAATGGTGAACCTATTCACGAGACATGGTTGAGGTTCCAGAAGTTGTTGCTCCAATGTCCAACTCAAGGACTACCGAACGATGTTTTGTTGAAATATTTTTACCGGAGCCTCAACTTAGTAAACAAAGGTGTGGCAGACCAACTCATTCGAGGAGGAATCATGTAACAACCGTTTGATATATCATCTACCCTCCTTGATGAGATGACAAAAAATAATCGTGCATGGTACACAAGAGAAGATCAGGTGCCCCCTTTGAATTTTGGGTTTACTAAAGAAAAACTGGAAAAGAACCAAGAGTGAGATGAAAACATGGCCAAAACTATGACCCAAATGGACCTATTGATAAAACATGTCATGGGAAGTAGTTCTAAGGTTGTGAATGCATTCGGAATTAGTGGAGTGAATCCTGATGAAGCACACTTTGAGGCTATGTACAATGAAGAAGTGCATTTCTTGGCAAATCAAGTAGGGGGTGCTCATCCGAACTATCCAAGGTCGGGCGGGAACTAAGGCTGGAACAGGGACCGCGATGATGGTTGGAGAGACCGATATAGGTACAGGCGTGACCGTGGTACAAATTGGAGGGAGAGGGATGGGGACAAAGATCGCTATGTGCCTCCTCATGAGCGTCAAAAGCCAAAAGAGCCAAAGGCTGATCCTGAAAATTTCCACATAGAAGAAATGCTTGCTCGTATTCTCAACAAAGTGGAAGGATCAGAGAAAGTGCTAAAGGAAATGAAAGATGACGTCTCTTCTCTGAACCAAATGGTTACTTCACACTCAGTTCCTATCAAGCAGCTGGAAAAACAGATGGGACAAATCTCGGCTAATTTAAACCCAAGCTAAAAAGGGGGTTTACCGAGTGATACCATGGTTAACCCAAAGAATTAAGCTTGAAAGCATGTCTCGATCGTTCCACAACGTTAAATAAGGTGCTTCTTGGGAAGCAACCCAAGTTTTAGTTTTAGTTTTTGTTGTTTGAATAACGGTTGTTAGATGTGCAGGGTGAAAATTCAAAGTTTGGGAGAAATAGGCAATTGGGCAAGCTCAGAACCCATTCGACGATCTGCCGAGTGGGTTGGCGATCCCGATGTGGATCGGCTTTTTGACCAACTAAAGGATTGGAGTTCTGGTAACTTCGGCAGAAAAAAGTGCCATTCAGCGCATCGCCAAATGGGTCGGCGACATAAGTGGATATCGCCGATCGAGGCGCGAATTGAAGGGTCAAAAGGAGTTCCAACCGTTTTAAATTCAAAGCTTCTTTTTATTTTACATTTTTCGACTCTTTCACTCTTTCACCCTCATATTAGATCATATTTCTTGTCAAATTTGTGTGTGGGTATCGTCGCATAGTTGGATATTATCACTTTGCTTGCTTTTCCCTTTTGCCCATATCGTTCAGTTGTTTGTTTCTGAGGTTGGTGTCCTAAATTTGCTTTACATTTTTGCCATATCCTAAGCATGCTCGTATAATTGTTAGATCTATTGTATAATCTTTTGTACTTGGTTGATTTTGAACCATGGGTTGTTGATCGAACTTGTTAGATATCATGTTTAGCCTCCTATAGTTTGAATTTCGTGTTTAAATTGCTTAAAATTGAGGGTGTATGGTTGTAGCATGTTGGGTCTTATTTGGGTGAAGTCTAAGTTACCCGAATCACACTGAGCAACTTAAATTTCCCAATGATAGATCGGGTGACGTCGTTCTTAAGGGCAAAATACGTTGATTGGTAGATTTTAGATAAAATGGGGGAAGTCTGAGTACCTCGGGGTTGGTAATGATATGGGCTAGGTGTTAATTACATAAAATAGGGCTTTAATTTGGTTCTCATAGGCTATGCATTGAAAATTGGGGGTCGGGGTAGAAATTTGGCACGAGAGGTTGTTCGGCGAGCTTAGTCGAGCTCGCCGTTTGACTCAGCGGTTCGCCAATTGAACCCTCGAATCACCCTTTTGCCCTGAAAGTTAGCTGTTAGCCTCTGTAACATTTGGCGATATGCATGTGCTCACTGAGTTTACTCGGCGACTCGCCGAATGCCCTTGTGATCGCACTTTTTCAGCCCAAATTTTTGAAAATCATTCTGTGATATTCAGTGAGCTACCCTTGGCTCGCCGATTAAATTCGGCGATTCACCGATTGAACCTGGAACTCGCCAACTTGTGCTGAATTCTATAGTTTTTTGTTCTTTCAATTTAGGCGAGCCCTCAAAGGCTCGCTGAATGAGTTCGGCGAATCACCGAGCTAGTCGGCAAGTTTTTCTGCAACTTTCAAATTCGATGTTTCTCTAACCTGTTTCAAATGAATTCGTTTAATTTGTGCTGTCTCGCAGATATGGCTAGGCCCAAGGTACCTTAAAGGAACCAACCACCTAGAAAGAGAGCACGTAGAGTAGTCATTTCTGAGAAGGCTGATACCTCACGATCAACGCGACCTAAACTTCCTCCAATAGGGGGAAGGGGACATATAATGGAAAGAGGCATGCAGAGCCGAGTTCGAGTAATTCTAGCTCCGACAACATGGGTATCTACGACACCGATCTCACTACATCTGAGTTGGACAGAGAGGAAGATGCTGGGTTTAGAACTGCAGCCTATGATTCAGAGCCAAAAGATGACCAAACCCTTCGGCAGAGACGGGCTGGATTACGCTCCAAAGCGCTACATGATCCGCTAGACTCCCAGCCACTCTTATACCTCATCCACCTCTACCGCGTTCGATGAACAGGTTAAAGGCGGCCGGGTTGAGAACCATTTTGGAAGAGAAGAGGTTGTCCGCTGATGGGGTAGTGGACAAGTATCCAGTTGTGTGGGACACCATTCGGTTCCACAAATTTGAGAGGTTTACAAAGCTGTGAGGACCTTATATACCTTCTTGGGTCTGGGAATTCTACGCAGAATACGGGAAGCTAGTCCTGAAAGACAAGAAGAAGGCCAGTTCATTTGTACCTGTTGATCATATGGTGGTCCGAGGTAAAAGAATAAAATACAGCAGTTCAGACATAAATGAGGTTTTGGGGTGCACAGTCAATGTGATACATTTCTTGGCGGACAAGATTCAGAATAAAACCCTCGATGACCTTAAGGGATTGTTGGCTCCCTTGATATCTGACATTACACCACTGTGGATTGAGCCAGGGGTCTAGATCAAGAAGAAGGACATGAATGTAGCTGCAAGGTACTGGTGTGGATTCATTAGCAGCACACTGATGACATCACAAAATGAGTCCATCCCCTGACATCCGAAGGAAGTTTTGTTGGGATCTATTATAGATCGGTATAGACTAATTCTCGGGATGATCATTAAGCAGGAGATGGACATGTAGAGCCAGACATCGCTTCCATTCTCAGTGCTGATCACAGAGGTGTGCCGGAGAGCTAGAGTGCCCTTTGTGGCAAAGACAAATGTGGAAGTGACTTTAATTTCCTCTACTAACATCAGGAGGATTGAGGCTGAGTACACTAGGGATTAGGCTGAGCGGAGGAGGACAACACAGGTGGAAACATCTTTGGTTGTTGATGTTGACACACTGGAGGCAGACACTACTCCTTCCACTCAGGCCGTTGAGCCTTCAGGTACACCTATTTTATTTGCTCCTACTACATCTGCCCCTACTACATCTACTCCCACTGCTTCTGCTGCTGCTGCTTCCCACCCCTCTTTGACACAGGCCATGATATATAGAATGGGCCAACTAGCTGATGTGCATGCCTCCCGAGTTGAGGCAGCTATCCAGGGGCTGATTGAGCGAGCCATTGCTTCTACCCTTGCCCCCATTCGAGATGAGATGCTATGGTAGAGAGAGATGATTACAACTCAAAAGATGGAATTGGATGCACTCACTGTGCGAGTCGAGGTGTGAGCAGGGAGGTCGACAGTCTGAGGATGTGACCACCTTGAGGGCTCATGTTGCTGGGTTGAGGTGTGAGATAACAAAGCTTAAGTCCATTGACATTTCGATGCTCTTTAGTTGTGGACATCCCTGAGGGTCCTAATTCAGAGGTTCCAGCTATTTTTGGGGTCCCTCCAGCCACTGCGACCAGAGATGTTGTTTTAGCTGGTGAGGATGATGAGTCAGATACTCTTGAGACAAATGAGGAGGAGCTGGGTACCCGTAAGGCTGATGTATATGATGATCTCGAGGACTTTGAGGGTGAGATGGTGCATACGGTGATGAAGGCTTCACTTTAGGACACCTCGATGATAGGTCCCAGTGGAGCGCAACCTGCTAGTGGAGATGAGCTGGGCACTAATGCCCAGATTGAGAGATCCCCAGATGTGCAGCGTTCACCTCAAGCTTAGCCTGACAGGTGGATCTTGACTCTCTTCTTATTTTTTAGTTTTGAGACATTTATTTCTTTTCACATTGAGGACACTTTTGGTGGGGTGTGGGTATCTTCATACCTAGCCCCTTGGGTTGTATCTATTTTGTTTTGAGATGATTTTATGTTTTATGTGTCCAAATCTTCTGGTTGATCATGGTTAATTGTGAATTTTGGTTTTTGATACACCTCCTGATTTGTAAATTGTTGTGTCTGTTATCATGCATATTTGAGTATCATTTGTGTTCAATACCGATGACTTGAATAGTGCTCTTGATGAACGATATATTTGTTCAAGTCCAATGAGGAAAATTTGAGTCGCATAAGTCATGTGTGAACTCTTAGCATCTCATTGTGATTAGTTGATTGTTGAAATGAGTCTTGTGATGATCGTTGCATGCAAGCTTAACTTGTAGAGTCATGATCGATAATTGTGTTGAACGCCTTGTGTGGTGAGGTTCCTCTTGAAATATGTTCTTGGTGATACCTAGAACTTCCCAGTTGGTCCAATTGACTAATGTAGGCGAATGAAAGAAATGATCTTAGGCACAAATTTTTGAGCGTGAACCAAATTGCTATTATACCTCTTTGTGACCACCTTGTGAGAATGTGAACCTAGCTTGGCACTTTTTGAGCCTACCCTTTCTTTGGAAGAAACTTGAACCCATTTAGCCTCTTTCCTGCCCACCTAAAACCTTCATGAATCTCTGGTAAAAACGGAGGAGAGAAGATGAGCTAACTTTGTAAAGTTTCACCATTTAGAAATTGTGGTGAAAATTTTTTTGAAGCAAAAGATTGAACCCCTCCATATATATAAAAAAAAGAGGAGAGAGAAAACCAAAAGG
The DNA here is from genome assembly GCA_029582245.1 of Solanum etuberosum. NCBI lineage: Eukaryota > Viridiplantae > Streptophyta > Magnoliopsida > Solanales > Solanaceae > Solanum > Solanum etuberosum. Next base: position 30,065 of record JAJONR010006717.1, on the reverse strand, counting down.
AAATAAGATTGAAAAAAAGTGCATGACGGAAAGAAAAGGGTTTCCAATGAGCGTTATCAAGAATATTTGTGCTTGAAAGTACTTAGGGTGGATTGTGAAAATCAAAAGAGTGGAAGAAAAGGAGAATAAGTGAAATGCAAGCCATGCTTCATGAAGGTAGAAGTCAGTAAGATAAAACAATCATACCCTTACCCTGAGTCCCGTTACAAGCCTTGAAAGACCTTGGTGATCTTGATTGAGATGAATGACATGTTGATTGGAAAATACAGGCAAGCATATGGGTAGAATCATGCATGTGTTTATCTTTGAAAGTGTGAGAGTTGATTTTGATTCCTTAAGTCATAATCTTTGATGATGTTTTTGTGGGCATGGAATCTTTCTTGATGTGAGGGCATTCGAATACTCTTGTTAAGCTTGAATTTGCATTTGAGGCAAGCATGGTGAGCTTGAATTCAATTTGATGATGGCTAGTCATAATTTGAAACTTTTAGTGCACAATTGAACATTGCTTGTGAAGATTGAACCTCGTGTGCATTCATGTTGAGTCTCAAGTAGCACTATTTGTAGACATCTCTGTTGAACTGATTGATCTTGTGTTTTACTTGAGAACAAGCAAACGTTTAAGTTGGGTGTGTTGATGAGTCGGGGATTTTGACTCATTTAGGGCTTAATATTCAAAAATTTAGTGTCCTCAATGCCCATTTTATGCTCATAATTGATGTTAAAATGTTGATATGCAGTAATGAAGGCAAAAGAGCAGGGCAAGGATACTATGAGGAAAAAAGGAGCGAAAAAGCTGAAAAAGTTGAAGGAAATCAAAATTGGTACTCGCCAAAGCCACTCGGTGAATCGCCGAGTGGACCTTCAACTCGCCTAAAGTTCCAGCAGGCCAATCCATGGACAAAACCAACTTGGCGATCGGATAAGTATTTTGGTTATTCGTCGAAGTGTTCAGCGAGGCCCATTTAGCTTGCCAAATGTTACAGACAAAGATAGTGCAAAGCCATGTCAAGAAGGTGAGAAGAGGAGCACTCGGTGCATCACCGACTAGGTCGGCAAGCCCGACCTACTTCGCCAAAAGTTACAGAGCAATTGGTGAAAAGACAAGCCAAAAAGGCGAGAAAGAGAGAACTCAGCGCATCGCTAATCGTGTCGGCGAGCCCAACGTACTTCGCCGAGTGACTCTGATGCTGAAATTCTGGGAACGTATAAATGCAATTTTCAAAGGAAGAAAAGGAGTTCCCACATTGTCCAGTTTGGGGTTTTTGATCTTTTACATTCTAGAATGTTGTTTTTACATTTTTGAACAAAGATTTGGAGATTGTGAGATTATTATCTTTAATTTGAGCTTTTGGAGACTTGTGGATCGTTAGCCAATCTGATGGAAAACTTCGTTGGTAATGTTTTTAAATTTTTATGATGTTTGGCTAAAACCCCCATTCTTTGGATGTTATTATCTAGGTGAATGCATTAATTAGCTAATGAGTGTTATTAATTACTGATTTTATTGGTTATTTGAAGTAGATTCAATTATTAGTTTGTGTTTTAATTGAGGAATTGTAGTTGCAAATGCAATTCTAGTTTAGTACTCTATACTTGCTTGAAAAAGAAGTGTTAGAGTTAAATTATTAGTTGATGATTGCAATGATTGTGTTATTATGGATTTAGCTTGAGAAAGTGGGTCTGAATGTAATCTTACAAATCTAGCTTGAAAAAGTACATTGATTAAGGTAATGGTTGTTAATCTGTGTTGTGCTTGTTGAGGTTCGAAAGAACTCACTTGATTCACAATAGTTGATTCAGAAATGGCTATTACCTAGCCTACCCATTGATATTCAACGCCTTTCAGTAATCAATAATCACCCATTACGCGAAATTAGCATTCAATTTATCACACTCCCAAGAAACCCTCTCTATTTGTTTACCCCAGGTTTTAGTAGTCGTATTTTGGTTACCCAAATTCCCTCATTTGACATTAATTGTCAAAACCTTATCATTTACTTTATTGTTGCAAAAATGTCTACATCTACAAACGATTAGAATACCATTTTACTTCTTAATCTAAATCTTTAACGTATCACTCTTTGTGGGATCCACCCCAACTCTTAGTTGGGTGTATACTTGTTAGCGACCGCCTACATGTAGAATCAGATGAAGTGTAGTTGAGAGTTATCACAGTGTCCTCAATGCGATAAAAAATAAATACAGGAGGAGAGCGATATAAAGATCCCCTTGACAAGCTATGCTTGTGAAGTGCTATAATCCTGGGGCTGAGAAGAGATGGCATCATTTAAGTCTTCAATGCCCGGTAATATAGGAGCATGAGTTAACATGGTAGCATCAATCGGGGCATCAGTCCCTGGCATAGCCGTAGGAGGAATGGTGGAGTCTGAATAAACTCCACTAGGGCCAACTGCGGAAGTCTCCAAATGAGATCTCTCCAATGGGAATGCACTATAGTCTCTTCTATAGCCTGCAACTCTGTAAGCGTCTCAGCAGTATGCCACTCATCCTTTCGCAAAAACTCATCCTCATCAGTCTTCTCCTCAGCCTCATCACCAACCTCATCATTACCATCATCAGGCTACTTAGCCACACCACTAGGTGCATCAACTCTTGGCTCGGAAGGAGGGACTACCTCAAGCATATCAGATAAGGAGACTTCACCCCAAAGCATAGAAATATTCGTGGACCTCAACTGGTCCACATCATCCCTTAGAGTTGTAATCTCACCCCTTATCGCAATCAACTCAGTGGAGTTACCCTCACTCTTGTCCGTCGCCTCTATCCTAGCGGTAAGGTTGTATAACCTCTCCCCATATGATGTTAACATGTTCTGATATTGCACCATCTTGGCTCTAACAGGGCATAAGGTATCATCATCAATGGCCCTCTCAACAAACTTGGGCATTTCCCTATGCACCCTAGATGCTCTTCCATCCACCAAATAGGCAAGGTTTCCCATTTGGTAGATCAATGTCTGGGTCAAGGGAGTTCGGGACAAATGAGCTGGTGAAGAAGATGTGAAGATAAAAGGTACATAGGACAACTGAGTTGTACCTGATGGCTTCATAGAAGGAGCAGGTTGAACAACATCAGCCTCAAGGCCAATAGGGTCTATTATAGGGTTAGTGTCCAGTGATGGTGGCTTGCTCTTTGCTGCATCATCTCTTAGGTAATCCACTTATATCCTCCGAATATCACTGGAAGAGGCAGGGGTAATCCTGACATCTATCCTCTCCCAATAAGGCATTCCTACAGCCTCACACAGCTGTGTGATCAAGATTGGGAAGGGGAGAGAGCTCTACTCCTGCTGAGCTCTCATCAACATCTCATAATTAATTATGGCTTTGACATGGATCTCTTCCTAGTCGATAATGGTACCAACTTGGACTGCTTCTATGTGACGGAGAATTTACTCGTTACTGCTGATGAAGCCGAACCAATATCTAGCTCCAATGGTTATATGTTTCTTTGCTATCTTCGCTCTGGCAACCATCCACAGAGGAGTAACATCAAAAATCAATGGGGCTAATCACCCCTTCAAAGTGTCTAGAGAGTGCTTCATGCGCAGATTGTATAGTTCGGCTCTATTGCCCTTTGTGCCTAGGAAATCATATATTGCACCAGCACTGTATTGCATCATCTTACCTTAAGTATAGTGCGTTCTCTTGCTGCTTTGAGCCAATTGAGGGCTTTTGGATCTATGATGGGGAGAACTACGGAGGCATGTGACTGAGCCAGAGGGGTCTGTGGAAGTTTGGACCGGATGTCCGTTCTCTTTGTTGCAGCCGCCTTCTTTGGTTGTTCACCCACACACAGAGAAGGGCACACAGTGGCTTATTGTTGAGAAGCCTTAGAGAGCTCATTTATGGTGATCCCTTGTTCTTTTTCAAAAAGGGAGGAGGAGGGGATTTTCTATCAGAGTCAGAGGTCACTACTCTCTTACCATTTAATTTACCAATCACCTGCAAGGCATAACATTTCAAAATTCAAATCGGGTAAAGGTTAGTCGAAACAAGTTCAGAAATCAATAACAGTTAAAAACAAGTTCTGAGGCTCACCAAATGGGAAAGAGATTCAGCTAATAGGTTAGGCGAGAACATGACAACTCACCAAAGTAGACAAATGACAATTTAGATGTACTAAGGCAAGAAAGGCAAAGTCATCTCCAACTCGGCGATCCACTGAGTAGGTTTCGGCAAACTAAGACAAGTCCTTCAATAGTGACAGTGCACAACCGAAAAGGAAAAGGCAATACGTTGATGTCTACTCCAACTTGGTAATCCACCAAGTTGGTTTGGGTGAGCTAAGACAAGATCGCTAAATGAGATAGTACCAAATTCACATATTCAAATTCAGAAGGTGATTTGGCACTTACTAGGCCATTCTCCTGATCACTTTCGCGAGCTAATACAAGCTCGTCGAACAGGTAATTTCAGCCCAGTGCCCACTTTTTATGAATTTTGAAACTAACATGCAACAATAAATATTTACAGCTGCTCCTAGCAAGTTGTCAATAACTTTTGGGCATCGTCACCCACAGCCCTAGAAAACCTTAGAGGTGAAAGCCTCTAGAGTACTCCGATCATCATTTGCTCCTCTAGCGGCATAGCTCAGGCCACAATCACCAGCTAGGCACTCCTGGTGGTACCTTGGCCAGAGGTACCTCTACTGCAGGATGGTCCAGCTAACCTGGTGTTGCAACAAATAATAAAGCACAGGAAATTGTTACCAACTATGTTTTCCATTAGCTTGGGCAACAATCCACAAGTCTCCAAAGTGCTCAAATTGAAGCTCAAAATCAAACAAACCCTAAATCTCTACTCAAAACGTGTAAGTACAATGTTTAAAATGTTTTGGATCAAAAACCCAGAACTGGACAATGTGGGAACTACTTTTCTTCTTTTTGAAAATTTCATTTATATGTTCCCAGAATTTCAACTTCGGAGTCACTCGGTGAAGTAAGTCAGGCTTTGCCGACCTTATCGGTGACGCGCCGAGTGCCCCTTCCATCTCCTTCTTGGCAGGGCTTTTTACCCTTTTTTTACTTTAACTTTAGGCGATATAGGTCGGGCTCGCCAACCTAGTCTGCGACGCGCCAAGTGCTCTTCTTCTTACATTTTTGGCTTGCCTTTTCACCAATTACTCTGTAACTTTTGGCGGGCTAACTTGGCATCGCCGAACACTTCGGCGAATCACTAAAATACCCATCCGATCGGAAAATTGGTCTCGTCCATGAGCTGGCCTGCTGAAACTTTTGGCTAGCTGAAGATCCACTCGGCGAGTCGCCAAGTGGCTTTGGCGAGTATCAGCTTTGCTTTCCTTCAACTTTTTCAGCCTTTTTCACTCCTTTTTGCCTCGAAATGCCCTTGCCTTGCTCTTTTGCCTTCATTGCTGCAAATCAATATTTTATCATCAGTTTAAAGCATAAAATAGGCATTGAGGACACTAATTCCTTAAATATGAAACCCTAAATGATTTGAAATCCCCGACTCATCAACACCCCAACTTAAACTTTTCCTTGTCCTCAAGTAAAACACAAAATCAATCAGCTCAACAGAGATGTCTACAAATAGTGCTACTCGAGACACAACATGAATGCACACGAGGTTCAATCTACCCATGCAATGTTCAATTGTACACTACAAGTTTCAAATTGTGACTAGTCATTATCAAATAGAGATCAAGCTCATAATGCTTGCTTTAAATGCAAATTAAAGCTTAACAAAAGTATTCGAATGCCCTCACCTCAAGAATGATTCAATGCCCACACAACGCTCATCAAAATTTAAGAATTAAGGAATCAATATCAACTCTCACTCTTAAAGATAAACACATGCATGATTCTACCCATAGGCTGGCCCGTATTTACCAATCAACATGACATTCAGCTCAATCAAGATCACTAAGGTCTTTCAAGTTTTGTAACGGGGCTGAGAGTAAAGGTATGATCATTTTGGCTTAGCGACTTCTACCTTCAGGAAGCGTGTCTTGCATTTCACTTCTTCTCCTTTTCTTTCACTTTTTTCTTCACAATCCACCCTAAGTTCTTTTAAGCATGACTCCTTAGACACCCCTTTTCTTTTATCCATGCACAAGTTCCATTGCAACATTCTTTTTCAATCTTTTTCTTCTTTTGCTTTTCTTCTCTCTCTCTCTCTCTCTTTTTGTTTCTTTTATATATGGAGGGGTTACATATTTTTCAACACAATCCTCAAGGGTAAATTTTTCACAAACTTCTTAAATTTCCTCATTTTTCACCACACCCCCAACTTAGGCTTTTGGCCTAAGTTGGCTATTCAAATGGACTAATGCTTCATGAAGGTTTTAGTGGGGAGGAAAGAGGTCAAATGTGTGCATGTTTCATCCAAAGAAAAGGTTAGGCTCAAATGGTGCCAAGCTAGGTTCACACTCTCACAAGGTGGTCACAAAGAGGTATAATATCAATTTTGTTCACTCTCCACAACTTGTGCCTAAGATCATTTCTATCATTCGCCTACATTAGTCAATTGGACCAACGGGGCAATTCTAGGTATCACCAAGCACATATTTCAGGACAATCTCACCACACAGGGCATTCAACCCAATCATCAATCAAGATTCTACAAATTTAGCTCACGTGCAACGATCATCACAAGAATCATTTCGACAATCGGCTAGTCACAATGAGACGCTAAGAGTTCACACATGACTTATGTAACTAAATTTTTTGCCTCTTTGGAATTGCACAAACATATCACTCAATCAAGAGGACTATTCAAGTCATCAGTATTGAACGTAACCGATACTCAAATATGCAAAAGAACAGCCACAAAGATAGGCATCCAAAACATACAACCCCATGGGGTAGATATCAAGATACCTCACCCCACCAAACAAAACCTAACATTGTCCGCAATGCAAATATAACGAATGTAGCTCACAAGACAAGCAAGTAAGGATTTTTGAATGAAAAGATTAGAGTAGGAGGAACTCTTCACATCATGCCCAATCGACGAGTAGTTTCCAGGAACGCCGAATAATTTGGTGAATCGCCGAGCTAGATTGGGCTCACCGAACTTTCCAGAAAGATTGTCTGCCAGTTTGAGCAAAAAGACGAGCTCAGTCGGGCTCGCCGACTGGTTCTGCGGTGTGCTGAAAGTTCATGCATCTTACCAAAGTTTCCAGAGAAAGTTTGTCTGCCAGTTTAAGTAAAAAGGCGAGCTCATTCATGCTCGCCGACTGGTTTCGCGGTGCATCGAAAGTTCATGCATCTCACCGCAGTTTCCAGAAAAATTCTCAAAGTTGGCCTTAAAATAGGCGATACATTTGGGCGATCAAGAGGCCTGATTTGCAATGCGCTGAAAGGGTCATGCCACCGCCGATTTGTCATTATGTCAGAAATGAGGATTTTAACCTACACATTCAGCAAACGTTATTCAAAAATGACTAAAACTTGGGTTGCCTCCCAAGAAGCACCTTATTTAACGTCGTGGCATGACATGGAAATGCCCTCAAGCATCTTCCAAAAACACACTTCGATTACCTAGACATCAAGACATTCTCCAAAATAGAGCTTCAAGCGTTGCCCATTTACTTTAAATGCTTACTCTTCTTTGCTTTCAAATTTAATCGCCCCAATTGTGAACACTCGAGTGACCTTAAACGGGCCTGACCACTTTAATTTGAGTTTACCCGGAAAGAGTCTCAAATGAGAGTTAAAAAGCAAAACAAGATCACCAACTTTAAACTATTGTTGGAGGATTTTTTTCATCATGCCATTTCATCATTTCTCCTTATAAAGGGCTGAGCTCTCATACGCCCTCAGCCAAAATTATTCCAATTCATGGAGTTGATTGACTCTTCCTTTCGAAGCATCCCCCAATTCAAATTTAACGCCTTCAATGCCCATAGTGCCTTGTGTTCAAACTTGATTGGCAGGTGACAAGACTTTCCAAATACCAATTGGTATGGTGACATGCCAATTGGATTCTTGAAAGTGGTGTGGTACGCCCAAAGAGCATCATCCAACTTCCGAGACCAGTCAGTACGATATGCATTGACTGTTTTTGCAAGAATTCCCTTGATTTGTCGATTTGATACTTCAACTTGGCCACTAGTTTGTGGATGATAGGGGGTTGCAACTTTATTCTTAACTCTTTATTTGCTCAACAACGAAGCAAACATCCAGTTGCAAAAATGAGACCCTCTATCACTGATAATAGCACGCGGGGTACCAAACCTTGCAAAAATGTATCACTTCAAGAATTACACAACACTTTTTCCTTCATTGTTGGACAAAGCTACAGCTTCTACCCATTTTGAGATGTAATCAACCACCACCAAGATATACTTGTTTCTGAAAGAGCTCACAAACGGTCCCATGAAGTCGATTCCCCAAACATCAAACAGTTCAACCTCTAGGATATGATTAAGAGGTAACTCATGCTTTCTTGATACTCCTCCTTGCTTTTGGCATTGAATGTATTGTTTAACAAGAAGATGAGCATCTTGGTATAGTGATGGCCAATAGTAGCCACTTTGAAGCACTTTGGCGGCTGTGCGCACCCCGCTATGATGTCCACCAACTGGCAAAGCGTGGCAAACATCGAATTGCATTTACTTCCACTTTCGGTACACACCTTCTAATTATGTGATCTGTGCATTCTCTAAATAAGTACTATTCATCCTAGAAGTACCTCTTTAAATCGAACAAGAACTTCGTTTGTTAATTAGAATTCAGGTCCGCGTGCATAATCGCACACACTACATAGTTAGCGAAGTCAGCATACCAAGGTGAGTTTCCATGGGTTATCCTCATCACTGTTTCGTCGGGAAATTTTGCCTCAATGTCTCTCTCATCGGGATCAACAATATTGGTTTCTAGCCAAGACAAGTGATCCGCCACTTGGTTGTCACACCCCTTTCGATCTTTTACCTCGAAATCAAACTCTTGAAACAACAACACCCACCGAATCAATCTTGGCTTTGCATCTTTCTTAGCCATCAAATAACTAATTGCAGCATGATCCGTGTGCACCACCACCTTAGTTCCCAACAAATACTCTTTAAATTTCTCAAACGCATACACCACTGCTAGCAATTCTTGCTCCGTGATGGTATAATTCTTTTGAGCTACATTCAAGGTCTTACTTGCATAGTAAACTGGGTGAAATAGTTTGCCTTTTCATTGACCAAGAACAACTCCCAAAGAAACATCACTAGCATCACACATGAGTTTGAACAGAATACTCCAATCGGGGGCAATAATGATCGGGGCTAACAGTAGTTTTTCTCTCAAGCACAAAAAATCTTTTAGGCAAGCTTCATCAAAGTTGAAGGTAGATTCCTTCTCTAGTAACTTACAAAGAGGGTGAGCTACTTTGGAAAAATCCTTTATAAACCGCCTGTAGAAACCTGCATGGCCTAGAAAACTCCGGACACGTTTTATTGAAATAGTAGGAGGTAGTTTGGCAATGACTTCGACTTTAGCTTGATCCACTTGCATTCCTTCTCCTGAAATTTTATTCCCCAAAACAATGCCCTCTTTCACCATGAAATGACACTTCTCCCAATTTAGAACAAGATTGGTTTCCACGCACCTTTGTAGTACCTGCCCAAGGTGTTCAAGACATGCTTCAAATGAATCATCAACAACTGAAAAATCATCCATAAAGACCTCCATTGAGTCTTCAACCATATCGGCGAAAATAGAAAGCATACATCGTTGGAATGTTTACGGAGCATTGCACAACCCAAAAGTCATTTTCTTGAAAGCAAAAGTTCCATAGGGACATGTAAAAGTAGTTTTCTCTTAATCTTTCGGTGCCATGGAAATCTGGTTGTACCCGGAATAACCATCTAAAAAGTAATACCATCCACGCCCTGCAAGCCTATCAAGCATTTGGTCCCTAAATGGCATAGGAAAATAAACTTTCTCAGTCCATGCATTCAATTTTTGGTAGTCCATGCATACACGCCACCCGATAACCGGTCTCATAGGCACAAGTTCCCCTTTTTCATTTGGGACTACCGTAATCCCTCATTTGTTTGGTACACATTGCATGGGACTCACCCATTTGCTATCCGCAATAGGGTACACCACACCCGCATCGAGCCACTTGATGGTTTCTTTCTTCACCATTTCTTGCATCAGTGGGTTTATCCTTCTTTGATGCTCAACGCTTGGTTTGCATTCACTATCCAATTGGATCTTATGAGTGCAAATTCCTAGGGGAATCCCCACAATATCAGCAATTGTCCATCCGATGGATTTAATGTATCGTTTCAACACATCGACAAGTAATTTTACTTGCCATTTAAGCAGCTCTGCAGTAATAATGATGGGCAAGGTGTTATTTTCTCCCAAAAATACATATCGAAGGTTGGATGGGAGTACTTTCAACTCAAGCTTTGGTGGCTCTTTGATGTATGGTTTAGTGGGGGGGTCTTTCTCAATTTTTAAGATCAATGTCGAGCTTCAAGGGATTCTTAGAGTAAGAACCTAAACCCGATAGAGCAGCCACTACTTCATCATAACCTTGAACTTCCTCCTCATCATAATTTGAAAGGACGACAGCTAGAGGTTCCCCCACGCAAAACACCTCATTTATACTAGCCACTACCTCTTCAATCACATCAATGGTTGAAACTATATGAATGTCACTCGGTTGCTTCATCGATTTGCACACATTGAAAGTAACCTGCTCATCATTTACCCGAAATTTCAATTCACCACTTTCAACATCCACAAGGGCTCTTCCGGTAGCCAAAAATGGCCTACCTAATATAATAGGTACATCAACATCAATCTCACAATCCAAAATAACAAAGTCGGCCCGAAAAATGAACCTATCCACTTTCACCAGAATATCATAAAGTATGCTAATGGGATGCTTAATAGATCGATCAGCCATGAGAAGATGCATTGTTGTGGATTTAAGTTCACCCAACCCAAGTTATTTGAAAATGGCATACGACATCAAGTTAATACTTGCCCCCAAGTCACACAAAGCTTTGGCAAATTTAAGCATCCCAATATTACATGTAATAGTAAATGCCCCAGGATCAACTTTCTTAATAAACACATTGCTTGTCATGATGACACTACAACTATGAGACACCTCAACCGTTTCAAAATCCATACTCTTCTTCTTGGTGACTAATTCTTTCATGAACTTTGCGTAGCCCGGCATTTCAAACAACGCTTCCACCAAAGGAAGATTGATAGACAGAGTCTTGAACACAAACAGAAATTTTTGGAACTTTCCATCTTCATCCCGATTTTTAAGTCTTTGAGGGAATGGTGGGCTGACTTTGGGCAACAGTTTCGTAGGCTTTAAAGATGAAGCATCCCCCTCATTAGATGTTTGCAATTCCTCGGTGATGAGTTGTCTTGGAATTTCCTCAACCTCTTTGGATGTGTAATTTTATGGTGCTTGGTCGGATCCCTCTACACCAATGGCATCATCTCCTTCTTTATTAGTGTTTGCCTCACCATTCACTTTCACATCACCACCTACTGCTTTCCCACTCCGAGTCAACACCTCCAAGAATTTATCATGATTAACCTTTGAATTCACCATAGTATCATCTGCAAACCTCTCTTGCAGATTGGACTCTAACTGGGCTGAAAGTTCACTCATTTGATATTCAAGTTTCTTGATCGAATCTGTGTGAGAGTTTACCTTATTATTCAAGGATGAGAAATCATCCTTCATTTCTTTAAGCATTTCATCGGATCCTTCCACCTTATTCAGAATGCGGGACAACAAATCATCTACCTAAAAGCTTCCAGAACAGTCCCTAGATCTTGGGTTATCACCCATGTGCATGTAACAAGCATCATAGTCGTCTTCTTTCCTCCAAAAGTTATTTTGTTAAGCCTAATCTCGATTGTAACTTCTTCGTACATCCTCACTAAATATGTTCCAACCTTGATTCCCACCCGACTTTAAAGAGTCCGGGAAAGAACCCTCCTCTACTCTTGATACTTTTTGTACCTCTTTGTTTTCATAAATACCCCCCATGACCTGTTTTTTCAATAATTACATTTGGAACAGCATCTTGGCCATGTTTTCATCTTACTCTTGGTTCTTCCTCACTTGTTCCTTTGTCATCCCAAAGTTCAAAGGATACTTGATCTTCTCTAGTGTACCAGCACGATTGATTTTTGTCATCTTATCAAGAAGAGAAGATGCTATGTCAAACGGTTGTTGCATAATTCCTCCTCGAATGAGCTGGTCTGCCACACCCTTGTTGACTGAGTCGAGGCTCCGGTAGAAATATTGTAGCAACACATTGTTCGGTAGTCCGTGAGTCGGAAATTGGATCAACAACTTTTGGAACCTTAAACATGTCTCGTGAATAAGTTCACCATCCACTCGCTTGAAGTTCTGAATATTATCCCTCAACTTCACCATCTTCGAGGGAGGGAAGAACCTTACATAAAATGCATCAGTGAGCTCCTCCCAAGAAGTGATTGATTCTCTTGGTAAATCGGCCAACCACTTCGTTGCTTCCTCAATTAGAGAAAAGGGAAACAAACGAAGTCGGACCAACTCCAGAGTGATGTTTTTGAAAGAAAACGGCCCACACACATCCACAAAGTTTCGGATGTGGTCATGAGGGTCCTCCTGAGCAAGTCCTCCAAAGAGACCCTTCATTTGCAACAGCTGCAACACAGTTCTGGTTACATGAAACACCACATTACCCACAGTAGGAGGCAATCAAATAGCACCCGCACTTCCCAAGAGATCTTAATTGACATCGTGCAAATTACCGATGTCATCATTTTTCCCAAGTTGTCTAGCATTGCTCCCGTTAACAATCATCTCTTCACCTGTTTAAGAGCAGCCAACAAAGAAAAAAAATAAGTTGATTCAACTACAACAAGATCAGTTCACGAGTAAACTTCACTAAAATAATTCTAAACAACACTCTCTGGTAGTGATGTACCGTGAGTTTACGGTATTTTTGATGCGTTTCACTTAGAGTTTGTGTGTGTCTAGGGCCATTTTGTATTAGAACTGATGTTTTGTGTATGATTTTTTGCAGGAAGTAAGCTTAGATGCGTTTGATGGAGATGAGAGCTAAAGATGTGCAGATTGAGCCACCCATTGAGTGACCCACGGACCGTAGGTCCCATGACGGATCATTGATAGGCAGTTGTAGGTGGAGCATCAGGGAAGTATGACCAAGTGAGAGACTATGAAGCAACTGAAGGACCGTAAGTCGACCTACGGGCCGTCCTGTACATCCGTCGATGAGTTCAAAAAGTTGAAGTTCCAGTACCTGATGAAAAATCCTAAGTGTGGAGCCATGGAAGGGGACCTACGGACTGTAGGTCAACCCACGGTCCATAGGTCGAGTCGTCAACTGAAGCCGCATTCCCGCAGTTTATTTCATTAATTTGTTTCCTTTTTAATTTAGGATTTGTTTTCTATAAGTAGGAGTTGTAATCCTCGTTTTTGGGGGTTAGACATTATTGTTTACTACTAAGTTTTATTCTTTGGGAATTAATTTGCAAACTCTTAGCAATTAACTTTCCAATTTTCATTTTATACAATTTTCTCTTTGAAATTCAATTGAAGATTTCGGGTTTCATCAATTCTTCTTGTAAGTTCATGAATTCTTTTTACCCAATTATGAATTGTGTTCTTTCAAGCATGAGTAGCTAAATTCACAACTAGAGTTGTGGGAACCATGAACAATTAACAAAGTATGAATAATAATTAAGTAATTCTTGAATAGTGTTCATGCATGCATTGTTAATTCTTTCACTTAGAAGTCTTTTTAACGGTTGCAAACTTTAGAACTCGCCTCGTTTCTACTTTCCGGACCAAGGAGGTAGTGAATGAGAAAAGAATTAACAACATAGATTTAGTGGATGCTATCTAATAGTATAGTATCAATTGGAGTGAGGGTGAAAACTAAGCCATACGTTGATGTGATGACTAATCTGAGGTAAAATGTAAGGTTTAGTAAAGCATACGCCCGTAGTCGGACCAAGGTGCGTGGTGAAATTCTCTACTTGGAAGACCAATCACTTAGGGATACCTAACTTACCAACTTTGCATGTAAAAAACTAGGAAAGGATTACAATTATTAGGATTACCGCGTTTCTTTCTCATATTGATAACTCAAAAGTTGAATCTTGTCTACTTGTTACTTAAGTAATCTAAATTGTCACTTACTTACAAAATCCCCCTTGTTTACTTACCTTGGAAATAAATTGACTAAACGGAAATAATAGTGAGTTAAAGTTAAGTCTAAACCATATTCCTCGTGGGATCGACCCCAACCTACAAGTTGGATTCTTTTACTTGATAACGATCACTTATACTTCTTTAGAGAGGTGTAGTTTGAGCGTATCAAATTTTGGCGGCGCTGCCGGGGAATAAGGCTTTTAGATTAAGTTTAACTACATTATTCAACTTTAGTCAAGTATTTATTAATTTTAAATTTTGTCTTGTTTTTGTTTACTACAGATCTCTACTCTAGTGTATGCCAAGTACACAAAGTCGAGGCAAACCATTCACCCCCTACGATCCAGAGTTGAATAAAACTTTGAGAAGAATGAATAATCAAGGGGTACACAATAATCTTGATGGATAAGGTCAAGGAGATAGAGCTGGGGTGCAACCGCCTCAGGTTCATGATGGTAATCTACTTGGTAATGCAGAAAGGGTTCAGAATCCACCAGCACCGAGGTTTCATGAGCATTACAGGGCTGATTATGATGAAACCACCTCAGATGGTCCTATTGTTCTTCCGCCTCTACCTCCAGGTCACACATTTGTGGTCACTATAAGCTTGATACAGATGCTTACAGCGAGAGGTTTATTTGCTGGGTTGGCTTCGGAGGAACCCTATGCTCATATGGCTAAACATTCCAGTGTCTGCAAAAGTTGTGTTGGGCGACCAGAGTTAGATATTGATGTTATAGGTCTGAGGGTCTTCCCACTATCATTAACCGGTGATGCTGCGGTGTGGTTTTCTGAGTAACCATACAATTCGATCTACACATGGGATTATATGCATAAGGTGTTCACATCGAGGTACTTTCCGGTGTCCAAAAAGCTCAATCATAAGGATAAATTGAACAACTTCGCATCACTACCAGGAGAGTCGATCAACAGTTCTTGGGATAGGTTCACTAGATTCATCAAAAATGTTCTAAATCACCGCATTGATGATGAGTCATTGAAAGAGTATTTCTATAGAGGGAAGGATGAAAATGGAAGGGTTGTGCTTGATATTATTGCTGGAGGATCATATTGTGAGTGCACCTTTGAGGAGATCGCTGAGAAGCTAGAGAGGATTTCCTAAAACAACAAAGCCTGGAGCACTAGGAAGGCAAATACTGGTAAGACCACGTTCGCTATCCAAATTGCACCCAACCAATCCAGTGATGACATTCCAGAAGAGATGGCACAGATGAGAACAAAATTGGGCTTGGTACTAAAACATGTGAGTGGTAGTGCGGAAAAGGTAAATGCTGTGAATTATCTGACTAGATCTCCACCACCACCAGTTGAGGAGTACTACCATGAAGAGGATGCAAACTTGGTAAATGATCAGACGGGGGGTTTCTGAACCAACGCCCAAGGTTCCAACTTAGAGAATTGGCTCTAAGGTCTAGGAAACCAAGGTCGGAACTATTGAGGCTACAACCGTAAGGGTAACTATGTCCGGGATGGGAACTATAATCACGACAACAACTACAACCGGAACAACTATGGCAACAGGAATGATAAGGATGGTCCCTACGTCCTTCCTGGTAATAGAGATTCTAGTAACAGTATGTAACGAATTGAGGATATGATGCAAAAGATGATGAAGAGGTTTGATGCAACTGATGAGAATGTGAAAGAGATGCGAAATGACTTGTTTGGAATCGGTCAAAAGGTTGATGCCCATGCAGTGTCGATCAAGCAACTTGAGCAACAGTTTAGTCTGTTGTCCACCAATGCAAATCCATGTCAGCCTGGCACACTTCCAAGCAACACCATCCAAAATCTGAAAAATGATGGGCATTGTATGGCAGTCACTACTCACGGAGAAAAGCAGACCATTGATCCACCCATGCCGTCTGAGGTTGAAAAAGTGGTAGAGAATGATGAAGATGAGATTGAGATGACTGAAGGCCCAAAAGATGGTGCTGAAAGGGAAGCTGAGGTGACCCAAAAGGTTATTCCTATGCCTAGACCTCCGCCTCCATTCCCACAGAGATTGGTGAAAAAGACTGAAGAGGGTAAATACCGCAGGTTCATAACTATGTTGAAGCAGCTTTCCATCAATGTTCTGTTGATAGAAGCTTTGGAGCAAAGCCTGGGTATGCAAATCTTATAAAAGATTTGGTGACCAAAAAGAGGGCTGTGAGTTTTGAGAATGATGAGAGAATGCAACATTGCAGTGCCATTACCACTAGGTCACTTGTGCAAAAGAAAAAAGACCCTGGAGCTTTCGTTATTCCTTGTACCATTGGGATGCTACACTTTGCGAAAGCGTTGTGTGATTTAGGTGCTAGCATTAATTTGATGCCATTGTCCATATACAAGAATTTGGGTTTAGGGGATCCAAAATCGACTGTGATGCGTCTACTCATGGCCGATAGAACTGTGAAGAAGCCCATTGGTGTGCTCCAAGATGTCCTTGTGAAAGTGGAGTCATTCATCTTTCCGGCAGATTTTGTGATACTTGTGAGGTTGATTTTGAGGTTCCCATCATTTTAGGGAGACCATTCCTTGCTACTGGGCGTGCCTTAGTCGATATGGAGAGAGGGTAGATGAAGTTCTGACTGAATAATGAGGAGGTAACTTTTAATATCTGTAGGTCTATGAAGTAGGAAAGTGATCTTAAGTCAGTATCGGTGGTTAATCATATTGTGGAGTGTTGTTCTGAAGTGTCTATTGAAGAGAGGTTGGGTGTTGATGCACTGGCAGCGGTCATGATGAATTTTGATGGGGATGGTATTGAAGACTATGATGAATTAGTTGTCGCACTTGATAGGTTCGAATTCCGTTCCAAACCAAAAAGATTGGAGTTAGATATGAAGAATCGTGAATCTCCACTCTTAAAACCGTCTATGGAAGAGCCTCCAAAATTGGAACTCAAGGCTCTACCATCACACTTGAGGTATGTATTATTGGGGAGAGATATCACTTTACCGGTAATCATTGTTGCGGATTGAGCGAGGAGCAGGTTGAGGCCTTGGTTTCTGTTTTGAAGAGGTTCAAGAGGGCTATTGGATAGACTATTGCAAATATTATTGGTATTCCACCGGGCATTTGTTCTCACAAAATCCAACTCATGCCGGACAGTAAGCCAAGTATTGATCACCAAAGGAGATTGAATCCCCCTATGCTAGAGGTTGTAAAAAAGGAGATCATTAAGTGGTTGGATGCTGGAGTCATTTATCCCATTACTGATAGTAGTTGGGTTTGTCCTGTTCAGTGTGTGCCCAAGAAAGGGGGAATCACTATGGTTCCAAATTCTAAAAATGAGCTTCTCCCAATAAGGCCGGTGACTGGTTGGAGAGTGTGTATGGACTATGGACTACCGCAAGCTAAATGCATGGACAGAGAAAGACCACTTCCCGATGTCGTTCATGGATCAAATATTGGATCGTCTCGCTAGTAAGGGTTGATATTGTTTTCCAGATGGGTATTCGGGCAACAATCAAATCTCTATAGCTATGGAAGACCAAAAGAAGACCACCTTCACTTGTCCTTATGGGACTTTCGCATTCAAAAGGATGCCATTTAGGTTTAGTAATGCTCCAGCAACCTTTCAGGATTGTATGATGTCAATATTTTCAGATAGGGTAGAGGACACTATCGAGGTATTTATGGATGATTTCTCTGTGTTAGGTGACTCTTTTGATGGTTGTTTGATGCATCTGGCCAAGGTACTGAAACGGTGTGAAGAGTGTAATCTTGTGCTAAATTGGGAAAAGTGTCACTTCATGGTGAAAGATGGTATTGTTCTGGGTCATCGGATTTTGCAGAAAGGTATTGAGGTTGATCGAGCCAAAGTTGAGGTAATAGAAAAGCTTCCACCACCCATCTCTGTAAAAGGTGTTCGAAGTTTTCTTGGGCATGTAGGTTTCTATCGGAGGTTCATAAAAGATTTCTCAAAAATTGCACACCCATTGTGCAAATTGCTTGAAAAGGAGTGTAAGTTTGATTTTGATGATGCTTGTCTGATAGTATTTGGAGAGTTGAAGGCCAAGTTAACTACTGCACCTATCATTATTTCACCGGATTGGGGACAACCATTTGAAGTTATGTGTGATGCGAGTGGGGTGGCGCTTAGCGTAGTATTGGGACAAAGGTGAGAGAAGATTCTTCATCCGATCTACTATGCTAGCAAAGCTCTGAATGTGGCTCAAAAGAACTATACTTTGACTGAACAGGAACTCCTTGATGTGGTTTTCACATTCGAAAAGTTTAGGCCCTACTTGCTTGGTTCTAAGGTCATAGTGCATACTAACCATTCTGCATTGAGGTATTTGATGGCTAAAAAGGATACAAAACCGAGGTTGATTAAATGGGTGTTGTTGTTGCAAGAGTTCGAGTTTGAGGTGGAAGATAGAAAGGGGACAGAAAATCAGGTTGCCGATCATTTGTCCAGATTAGAGGAGGAAGCTATGATCAAGTTTGAAGATGGAATTAGGATTAATGATACATTCCCTGATGAACAAGTATTGGTTGCTTCCTATGATCTTATCCCTTGGTTCGCAGAGTTTGCTAATTACTTGGCAAGTGATTTGGTTCCATCGGATTTGTCATTCCACCAAAGAAAAAAATTCATGTCTGATGTGAAGAAATTCTTTTGGGATGAGCCTTACTTGTTCCGTATTTGTGCTGATGGGATTATTCGTCGATGTGTGCCCGAGGTTAAGATGATAAGTATACTAAAGGCGTATCATTCATCGCCTTTTGGTGGGCACCATAGTGGTATCCGAACTGCTCACAAAATTTTGCAGTGTGGGTATTACTGGCCTACCATCCACTAAGATGCTCTTGATTTCGCCAAGTCTTGTGACCGTTGCTAGAGAGAAGGAGGAATTTCAAAGAAGCAAGAGCTACCTATGAATCCAATATTGGTGATTGAGTTATTTGATGTTTGGGGCCTTGACTTCATGGGTCCATTTGTGAGTTCGCATGGGATGAAGTATATTCTTGTTGCAGTTGACTATGTATCGAAATGGGTGGAAGCAATTGCGCTTTCAAACAATGAGGGAAAAAGTGTCACTGTATTTCTGAAAAAGAGTATCTTCTCCAGATTTAATACACCTAGGGCGATTATCAGTGATTGAGGTGGTTCTCACTTCTATAATAAGTTGTTCAAGGCGTTGCTAGAGAAATATGGGGTTCGTCACAATGTAGCTACTCCTTATCATCCGCAGTCTAGTGGGCAAGTAGAGGTGTCGAACAGAGAAATAAAGCAAATCCTTGCAAACACTGTGAACTCCAACATAACTAATTGGTCAAGAAGGCTTGATGATGCTCTATGGGCCTATCGCATTGCATTCAAGACTCCCATAGGTATGTCACCTTACCAACTTGTATATGGAAAGTCATGCCATCTTCCTGTAGAGCTAGAACACAAAGCAATGTGGGCGCTAAAGAAGTTGAATTTGGATTGGGGCGCTGCATCGAGTCAAAAACTGAATGACATGAATGAGCTTGATAAGTTTCGCCTAAAAGCATATGAGAGTTCAGCCTTATACAAGGAGAAGATGAAGAAGTACCATGATCAAAAGATTGAAAAGCGTGAATTTGTTGTAGGCGATCTGGTGCTCTTATTCAACTCAAGGTTGTGCTTGTTTCCTGGCAAGCTCAAATCCAAGTGGACCGGGCCATTCAGTGTCACTCAAGTGTTTCCACATGGGGAGGTCGAGCTTGAGAACAAGGAAGGAACGAGGTTCAAAGTGAACGGGCAGAGGATAAAAGTCTACTTGGGGAAATCTGAGAGTTTGCAAGAAGTGATTGAGGCCTACTATCTTGATGAAGTCTGAGTAATCAAGGTGTCTGCGTCGTGCCGCGACGTTAAATCAAAAGTTTCTTGGGAGGCAACCCTAGATGTACAATCTAGCCAACTATAGGAGTTTCTTTTTGATTTAGGAGTTTCTTTCTTTCTTGTTGATTTTTTGTAGCTCTAGATAGGTGTTTTATTTTTTTATTAGTGTTGGCTAGATATAGAATAGAGTCCGTGTCTAAAAAGTGTCCAGAAAATGTAAAAAGAAAGTCCTAATGGTTGCTACATGTGCAGAGACGAAAGGCAAAAAACTGTAGAAAATAGTTGTCCAGTGGTCTACGGACCCCATCGACGGTCTGTTGGTCAATCCACGGACCGTGGATGGCATCCGTAGATCCCAAGTAAGTTTTCTAATTTTTTTCTAAGTGTCAGAGTGACCTACGGTCCGTAGGTCGACCCACGGACTGTTGATGGGGTCTCGTGGGTCTAACCTAGGGTTTTTGCCTGACCCGACCCGGACCACTTTCTATTAAAACCTTTCATTTTAAAACATTTCCCACTTCCATATTCCCCCCCCCCCCAACCATTTTTTTAACCTTTCATATACCAAATCACCCATTCATAACCCCCATATCACTCCCCAAATCAATTACACAGATTCCATAACTCCCTCTTCTCTCCCAAATCATTCCATCACTTCCATATTCTTCCCCAACACTTTCAAAATCCGGGTTTGGTGTCAAAGGCTAGCAAAGGGATAAGGATTTCATTGCTCTAATACACTCACAAACTTCGATAACTTGTAAGGTAAACGATTTCACCCTAACTTTGAATTCGATGTTCATTGTTTAAATCATGAAATCATGAAGTTAAACTTAACCTTGGGTTGTTAGAATAAGTGTGTGTATGATGATTTGTAGTTAGTAACATCCTTGGAATGATGGTATCTGAGTGTGTTGTAAATTAAAACCAAATAAATCAGTTAATAGGTCTAAATTGGAAGTTTTGACTTAGGGTTGTTCAATGGTTTTGTGTGATGTGAATAAAATTGATTGATCACAACCCTAAGGATGATGAACTACCAAAATATATGTTGAAATGCATGTGTAAGCCTAGGTTGATTGTATAGTTGTTGAAATATGGCAGAAAGTGTAAGTCGAAATTACAAACCTGGCACAGAACTGACCCACGACTTCAACCCACGGACTGTAGGTCAACCTACAGACCGTAGGTCGGGGTCCGTCGATCAGTAGCACACGAAAAATTGTTGAAGTGTAGAACCACAGTGTGGACTACGGTCCGTCGTTCGATCGACGGACCATTCTGCACATCCGTGGTTCCAACATATGTGACCCAAAAATGGGAACTCTGACCTACGGAGGGGACCCATGGACCTTCGTTCCATCGACGGACCATAGGTACCCACCGTGGGTCACAAGTTCAGCTACTGCCTGGAATTTTTTTGAGTTTTTATTTGGGTCCGATTCTTGTTCTAAAATTATTTCGTGATTCTTATTGCCTTGTTTTGGTACTAACTAAGCTTCCACAGGTACCATGGCCCCTAAATAAGCTCCAACCTACGCCCAAAAGGGCATGTCCAAATCCATCTCTCCTTCCCGACGTCTGCTTGATAAGGACACTGACACCGAGTACATTCTACCTACCACCAGGATCTCCCCCACTTCCCCCCGCATTACTAGGAACAAAGCCCAGAAGGCTAGCTCCGACGAGGTTACTGCCCCTCAGTCTGAGGAGGGGGCCATATACATCGGAGCACAGTCTGGCTCAGAGTCGCAGTCCAGCTCTAGTTCTAGCGGTAGTTGTGCTTCTTCATCATATACCGATAGTTCAGGCGACAGCCCGGTACCTACTAGAGTTGAGCCATCCCCCAAGGCCGATGAGCTGAACAAATAGTGCATTCCGGGCGAGCATCAGATATATGAGAATGGCACGATGTTGAATGAGCACCGGAGAATGGCCAGGATCGTGACTAAGGAGCGCAGGGTCCTTACAGGCAGCCTCCACACTGCACCAGTTATTGAGGAGCTCTACGAGAGAAATCGATGAGAGTGGATGGCACGGAACCTCAGGAAATACAGTGAGGAGATGACTAGAGAGTTCTATGTGTCTTATGCTGCCACCGTCAGAAACTCCATCTCTAAATGGGCCAAGCCCGCAGCTCAGCCTCCACTTCACTCCACATTGGTGCGGGGCTTCCCGGTCGACATCTCAGAGGTCACCATTCGCAGGTTCTTATATGGCCCAACCCACACTCTGCCTATTAATACAACAGAGTATGACTACTGGATGGGCATCATTCGGAGTGGGGCCTTTTAGAGGGATGCTGAGCAGAGGGAGACACTGTTCAGATGGTTTGCTCGTCACATTGCTGAGGAGGGGGAGCGTACTGAGTGGGTGCGGACCCTTATTCTGGGTATTAGTAAGGCATCTATGAGCTTCGCTGTGAAGTTCTTTTGGATTTTGGTTCAGAATCGGTTATCCCCTAGTCAGGCGGATAATGTGGTTACATGGGACCGGGCTGTGATGATAGCAGCCATTATAGCAGGGTTGGAGATTCACTTTGCCCGCATTATAATTGCAGAGATCCACGATAGGGCCTTCAAGGCCACCACCACCCTGCCCTTCCCGTGTCTTATTTTCCAGCTCTGCAGTGATACTTTTGTGCCCATTTGGCATTCTGACCGGTAGCTTGAGCTGACCAAGACTCTGGACATCGGCCCCATTAGGGATGATGCCAACCTAGCTGCACCACAGAGAGAGCCACAGTTTGTTGTACCAACCTTGGGTGATGACCTTCCTGCAGATGTGGAGCAGATGCAGGCCGATGACACCACCATTCCGACCCCTACAGCAGATGTGCATGCTCCACCATCTTCGGTCACTATCCAGGTCTCGAGCTCTTCCCGAGCCACTCCCTCTTTAGGGTCCACTCCCATTCTTCTAGCCTGAGTCCAAAAGCTGGAGACACAGATGGCCACTTTGCTGTAGCACATGAGGTCGTGGATGCAGCATTCTATTCAGGTCGTTCATAAGCGCCTGGATGCTTTCGAGTTAAGAGTCGTTGAGAGGTCTACTCCCATGATAGACGTGACCACCTTCTAGACAGAGTTGGCTAGCCTCCGTGGTGATGTTGATGCCCTCCAAGCCCCGACTGAGAGTGCACCAGAGGCTACCCCTACAGTGGAGGAGGATGATGTGGTGATGACTGCCTTATTCGGCCATACTATGCCACCACCAGACTCTTCCCGTGGTGTTGGGAAGCACCACCTCTTCGACCATACTTCTGATACTGAGGAGGCACGACGATTGTCAAAGAAGGAGCGCCAGCAGTTTGAGGTGGCCCAGATGGAGTTTATACTTGATGAGGAGAGGAAACAGCAGCGGGCCCGTGAGGTGGATGTTGGCCTATCTGGAATTCTGAGCACTACTGATGCTGCTCCCATAATTGGTGTGGGCATTACTGATGGCGTCCCTAGTGTTGATCCAGCGGGCTCTGAGAAACTAGACCCACCCACTTCTTGAGAGGTCTTCGGCGCATTTGCGCCACAGGTTTGCTTCACCCTATGCTTTACTTTTGATTTTTGTGCATTGAGGGCAATTGCACCTTATTTTGTTGGGGGTGGGGTAAATGGATTGTGAGTGATAGGGTGAAGTCTTAGTAACCTAAATCATAATCCTCTTTTGGGGTTTTCTTGCCTATGTTCTTTTCCTCCAAAGGACTGTTTACTTTTATGTTGAACCGACATGTTTAGGAATGTATGTGTAGGAGTAAGTAGAAGAATGAAAGCATGATGGCATAAAGAGCACGAAATTGATACATGTCCAAAATTTTTGAAATGTGCTAGATCTATAGGCTTGATGAGTTGAATGTGTTGGATCTCAATATGACATGATAAGGAACCGGTTTGACCTCATGAGTTAAGCTAAAACTTGAACTGGGTAATCTAATAATCTGATAATGAAACAATGTGCCAAGTGTGTGTGAGAAAAGTTGGAATGTTCATACAGTATGTGCCAATCTAGAACTTTCCCCGTAGGTCCTGCTAAGATAATCTAGGCTAGAATCTGGGAAATGATCATAGGCCCTTGTTCAAATAAGTCCACTCAAGCCTAAAATGATCCAACCAAATGAAATAAATGTTCCCTTTGATCCAAATGTTTGAGCCTAATGTAGACTACTTCTTTCAATACACCTAACTCACCTTCCCTGAAATAATTGTTTTGGCCCTAGTCCCTCCTTGGATATGTGTACCTTGACTTAGGCCAAAAGCCTAAGTTGAGGGTGGCTTATTCAAAAAGTTACCTTGATCTTGGCCCCGATCTGACATCGGATATTGTTCACCTCAACTTATGAAAAATACATAAGTTGAGGGTGGCTATGAAAAAGGAAACCGAAAGAAAAAAGGTATGAAAAGAGTTTTGTGTTGAAGAGAAAAAAAGAAAAGAAAAGATAGAAAAAGATGTGACTTTATTCAAAAGAAGCAAAAAGATGAATGACAAAAGTGCTGAAAGAAACAAAGAAAAATGAAGTAAAAGAAAAAGAAGAAAAGTGAAAAATATGAGTTATAAAGTCAAAAGTCACATCTGTGTTGAAGAGAGTCAAGGGAAAGAAAAGAAAATGAAAATATGTCAAGAATTGGTTGAGGAAAGAGGTAAATAGCCAATGTAATGTCAAGGAGGGCAAAATAGTCACTAAAAAATACCCAAATATACCATACTTGACCCTGAGCCTACGTTACAAGCTAAGAAAGTCCTATAGTGATCCTAATGACTAGTTTGGAGAGTCTATGCAGTGAAAATAAGGGCAAGCCTATGGTATTAGCACTAACTGTACTTGAAGTCACTTCTGAGCGTGAGTGTTGAATGAATCCTTAAATTTGAACTATATATCTATTGTGCGAAAAAGGGATTTATTTTGAAGTGAGGGCACTAGTTACATTGTTGGAGAATTGGTACCTTGGTGATTGTGAAAAGTGTATGTTGTGGTGTCTATTATTCAATCTATGTCATGTTTTGATCTGCATGAGTTAGCTTGTTGAGTCTAGATGAAAAGATTTGCACTAATGTGATGGAATTAATTGAGACAGCCATGTGTTTGCTTGAGTTTGTATGTCTGCTTCTACATAAGTGTCGTTTAGAGTTTTAATGTGTTGCTTGCGTACAAACAACAAGTTTAAGTTGAGGGTGTTGATGTACCTTGAGTTTACGGTATTTTCGATGCGTTTCACTTAGAGTTTGTGTGTGTCTAGGGCCATTTTGTATTAGAACTGATGTTTTGTGTATGATTTTTTGGAGGAAATAAGTTTGGATGCGGTTGATGGAGATGAGAGCTGAAGATGTGCAGATTGAGCCACCCACGGACCGTCGATGGGCATGCATAGGTGGAGCATCAGGGAAGTCTGACCAAGTATGGGACTACAAAGCAACTAACGGACCGTAGGTCGACTCACGGGCCGTCCTGTACATCCGTCGATGAGTTTAGAAAGTTGAAGTTCCAGTACCTGATGAAAAATCCTAACTGTGGAGCCACGAAAGGGGACCTACGGACCGTAGGTCGAGTCGTCAACTTAAGCCGCGTTCCAGCAGTTTATTTCCTTATTTGTTTCCTTTTTAATTTAGGATTTGTTTTCTATAAATATGAGTTGTAATCCTCATTTTTGGGGATTAGACATTATTGTTTGGTACTAAGTTTTGTTCTTTGGGAATTAATTTGCAAACTCTTAGCAATTAACTTTCCAATTTTCATTTTATACAATTTTCTCTTTGAAATTCAATTGAAGATTTCGGGTTTCATCAATTCTTCTTGTAAGTTCATGAATTCTTTTTACCCAATTATGAATTGTGTTCTTTCAAGCATGAGTATCTAAATCCACAACTAGGGTTGTGGGAACCATAAGCAATTAACAAAGGATGAATAATAATTAAGTAATTCTTGAATAGTGTTCATGCATGCATTGTTAATTCTTTCGCTTAGAAGTCTTTTTAACGGTTGCAAACGTTAGAACTCACCTCGTTTCTACTTGTCGGACCAAGGAGGTAGTGAATGAGAAAAGAATTAACAACAGAGATTTAGTGGATGCTATCTAATAGTCTAGTATCAATTGGAGTGAGGGTGAAAACTAAGTCATACATTGATGTGATGACTAATCTGAGGTAAAAGGTAAGGTTTAGTAAAGCATACACCCGTAGTGGGACCAAGGTGCGTGGTGAAATTCCCTACTTGGAGGACCAATCACTTGGGGATACCTAACTTACCAACTTTTCATGTAAAACACTAATAAAGGATTACTATTATTAGGATTACCGCGTTAAGATCTTGTGGGGAACACATATGCCCTAGTTTCTTTCTCATATTAATAACTCAAAAGTTGAATCTTGTCTACTTGTTACTTAAGTAATCTAAACTATCACTTACTTACAAAATCCCCCCCCCCTCCCATTTACTTTCATTGGAAATAAATTGACTAAACAGAAATAATAGTGAGTTAAAGTTAAGTCTAAACCATATTCCTCGTGGGATCGACCCCAACCTACAAGTTGGTTCTTTTACTTGATAACGATCGCTTATACTTCTTTAGGGAGGTGTAATTTGAGCGTATCAGGCAGCGGCGCCATTTTTGATAAAGCTCAACTACATTTCATCCGATTTTAAGTGTAAGCAGTCGCTAACAAGTATAAACCATCTAAGAGTTGGGGTCGATCCCACATGGAGTGATATGGTAAAGAATTTGATTACGAAGTAAAATAGTGTTCTAATCATTTGTAGATGTAGACATTTTCGCAACAAATAAGGTAAATAACAAGGGGTTGACAATTAATGTCAAATGGGGGGATTTGGGTGAACAATTAACAACTACGAATAACCGAGAGTAAACAAGTAGAAAGGGTTTCTTGGGAGTGTGACCAAAATGCCAGTTTCGCTAAATGGGTGATTATTATTTACTAAAAGTCATTGAACTTCAGTGATTAGGCTAGGCTTTAGGTGCAATAGTCATTTCTCAATCAACTACCACGAATCAAGCGAGTTCTCTCAAACCTCGACAAGCACACACATAAAAACAGCCCAATACCTTAAACAATCCACTTTTTCAAGCTAGATTAGTAGGATTGCATTTAGACCCACTTTCTCAAGCTAAGTCTACGATAACCCAATCACTACAATCATCAATTAATAGTTTTAACTCTAATACCTCTTTCTCAAGCAAGTTTAGAATGCTAAACTAGAATAGTATTTGCAACTACAATTCATCAATTAAATCTCAAACTATTAATTGAACACACTTCGAATCAACAATAAAATCAGTAAATACTAACACCCATAAGCTAATTGAAATATTCAACTACATAATCACACCCCCAAGAATGGGGTTTTAGCCACACATAATAAAGGATAGGAAATCGTTACCAACTATGTTTTCCATTAGCTTGGGCAACAATCCACAAGTCTCCAAAGTTCTCAAATTGAAGTTCAAAATCAAACAAACCTTAAATCTCTACTCAAAAAGTGTAAGAACAATGTTTAGAATGTTTTGGATCAAAAACCTAGAACTGGACAATGTGGGAACTGCTTTTCTTTTTTTTTAAATTGCATTTATACGTTTCCAGAATTTCAGCTTCGGAGTCACTCGGTGAAGTAAGTTGGGCTTCGTCGACCTGATCGGCGATGCGCCGAGTGCCCCTTCCATCACCTTCTTGGACGGGCTTTTTACCCTTTCTTTACTGTAACTTTAGGCGATCTATATCGGGCTCGCGAACCTAGTCAGCGACGCGCCAAGTGCTCCTCTTCTCGCCTTTTTGGCTTGCCTTTTAACCAATTACTCTGTAACTTTTGGAGGGCTAAGTTGGCATTGCCGAAATACCCATCCGATTGCCAAGTTGCTCTCATCCATGGGCTAGCCTGCTGGAACTTTTGGCGAGCTGAAGATCCACTCGGCGAGTCACCGAGTGGCTTTGGCGAGTACCATCTTTGCTTTCCTTCAACTTTTTCATCCTTTTTCGCTCCTTTTTACCTCGTAATGCCCTTGCCTTGTTCTTTTGCCTTCATTGCTGCAAATTAATATTTTATCATCAGTTTAGAGCATAAAATAGACAGTGAGGATACTAATTCCTTAAATATTAAGCCCTAAATGAGTCGAAATCCCCAACTCATCAGGTTTCTCAGAATAAAATCTTATTTTGGGGATTGAATAATGATCTGTGGTAGCTAAAATTTTATGTGCGGGTTTATTTTAATATGAGTGGCATTGAATTCACATTCTTGTGGAGTTTATATATTTGAACAGATTTTAATCGTTCGTAAGTGTTACAATAAGGAAAATTCGTAAATTGACGTTGGTGCTTCAATTCTGTGGCGGAGATAGGATTTTTAACAAGGGGATACAAAATCGGAAGAAGTAAACCCACGAACTAACCGAAGGGGTTCGACATATACTCTATATAAGTAAAATGAAAATTTAACCATTTATAAATAGTAATATTTTGCTGGCTTCGACCCTGCTTCGGTTTGAGACAAGTAGAGATCTCTTACTTTTTTGAAGTGTTAATTTTAATGTATTTATAAATATAAGAGGAATAGATAATAAGAGGGTACCGTATAAATGAGATAACGAGCATTTATGGGGGCATCCAGTGGCTTAATCGGGGGAAATTTACATGAAATTGATTATTGGTTGATAGTATCTCATAAGTTCTAATATGATTGAATTGTTGAGACTTGTGGATTATGTAAACTTGATTGTGCTTTGGTGATCCTTAGTTGTAGGGCCGATTTATGAACCCATATTATACATTTGTTCATATATACATATTCATACCACTCGCATTGTTGCGTGATAATTATTGGTTGATGTTGTCCATTGAGTTATTATGAGATATGTATCCTTATTTTGCTGATGAGAAATGGTTCCGACAAGTGACATCATGCAAAGCCGATAGAAAATGGTTCCGGCGAGTGGTATTGTTCGGATGAAAAATGGTTGACAGTATATGGACCTCATGAGTCCCCCTGGGTCCCAACTATCTGACAGAGAAAACTGGTGTATACCGGTGTTTGGCTAGTGCATTGCATTGGATTACATTTGATTTGGTTTTGATTTGATTTGGTCCCAACTATCTCAAATGTATCAAGTAAAATCAGTTTCACAATGTCCCAACTTTCATATTGATTTGGTTTTGAGTTGTTCAGACTATTGTGAAACTGATTTTACTTGATACATTTGAGACATATTGTGATATCATCAGTGGTGTAATTGAAAGTTATGCAAAAGTATATGTTTTAACTGTTATGTTTAGGTGATTTATTTTATGACATAATTATACTTTCGGAAAAGAAACTTTTAGAATATACCTCGTTATCACTTCTAAGAAGGGTTAGTAATCATAGCTTTCTCATTACATATGTTTCCCGTACTTACTCTATATTTGTTGCACCCCATTTGCGTGCAGGAGTTGAGCTAGGTACTAGTGGTACTTAACTTGCTGCTGTGATTGAGATTGTTTATTTTTGGAATTCAGCGTTAGCTGTTTTCTCTTTAGCAAAACCGAATTCTAGAGACTCTTTTATTTTCTGTCTTATTTTCTTCTAGATAGTTGTTTATGTTTTTCAGACATGTTTCATATTTGTAGATGTTCTTGTACTGGTGTAACCAGTTCCTTAGGGTAGTTTTTTTTTAATTCGTTTATTTCGCACTTATATGAGTTAGTTTCTTAATTCAATATTATTTCCCCATTAGCTGAATTGTTAGTTGGTAATAAGGAAATAGGGTTCACCTATTGGGTAATAGGTGCCCTCACGGCCTAATGAGATTTTTGGTCGTGGCATATACAAAAGGTCATACCTCTAATTTCCTTTATGGTTGTAATGTGGAACATCATATCTATTTTAATCAGCTTCTTAATTAGTTCTAGGTTGTAGTGTTGAACATCATTTCTGTAAGAGATTTTTACTCATGAGCTATGTGTTATTGGCACAAGACAATATATCAGGCTGCCATTCAACAATTTTACCTTAGTAATTAAATATAGTAAAAACATATTCATATTCTTGTATAGTAGCATATAAGGATATTCAAGGAAAA
>JAJONR010006716.1:0-26034 GCA_029582245.1 Solanum etuberosum | reverse complement strand
AATCTCACCTTTTAATAAATCAAAACGATAATTAACATATACAGATCATAATAGTTATATCATGATTAAGAATATAAGTACATTTAATAGTTTAGAGAATATGTTTTTGTCTGTCAGTCTAAAACAACTATCTCTACTCGGTCCCGTTCAATACATACAAAATGCACTAGCACAAGAAGTTGGAACTATACCATTCCCATAATCAAGATAAACTACATATAATCTTGTGCTACAATCGTACCGATGGCATGTCCAATTTCCATCTTAGATTGTGAACAAAAAATTTTATACTTATAAGAACCGATGATTTAATCTTCTGTGTATAAGCTTAAACTCTATACACTAAATCATCTACTATATAAGTAAACAGACACCATAAACGACTATATGATCTATTAAAAATGAATACATAATTATTCTATAATAAATACTATATCTAAACACATGGTTAATAGTATATATCCCAACAGTTTTATCTACTTCTATTAGCTAGGGAAGTCATTTTTCTCATCTTTAAGAAAATTATTTTCCTAAAGAAAATGCTTTCCAGAACATTTTGACCATCCAAACATGAGAGAAAAAACAGTCTGTTGCACTAAGCTCCTGCTATGCATGGGGCTAGAGAAGGATTGGACCGCAAGAATCCATTTGTAACACTCCAAAAATTTATAAGTTAAGACCCGAATCATTCTTCGTTTATGTATAGGTCCGAACCGAGTGATTCCTAGTTGTGTATAAGTGTTAAGGTCAATTCTTTAGTATGGAAAACAATTTGGATTAGATGAATTAAGGTCAAACGAATCATCTATCACAAAGTTGAGTTGAAAGCTTCTTTACCGATTGAGTTTTGGTACAAAATTTTACTTATGTCAACTTCGAGCGATTATATCGCTTAGAATATGAATAATTATGTGTCTCACTACATATCAAATTAAAGGTATTTGAATTTTCTTTCCAATGCCGACTGCTCGTTAATTCAACTGTATCAATTTTCAGATAAACAAAGGTGTAACGGAGTAGAAAATTTCCTCCATTCTATTTAGAATCTCAAATTAATTGATCGAGCTCCGATATCTCAATGAAAAAATCTCTAAAAAGCTTTCTCAACATAAATCTGAGTTAATCAGATCAGTACATTGCGAATACCAAATGATTGCACAAATGAGTATGTGAAACTAAGTAGTTAAGCACGACCTTCGTTTTTGTTGTGATAAACAATAGTTAATCCAGTCAAATATCACGTTTTTGTTGATTTTTGAGGGGCGTTAATTAATTAATCTTCATCTTTTTTAACACAAAATTAGTCTGTTTTTGTTACGTGATTAATTAAGTTGACTACCTTAAATAATTTGGATTCCTCGATGGAAACTGGAAAGTATATGAGGAAAGTGATTAAGTTAAACAATTCATTACGAACCATGATGGATTTTGAGCATATAGATTAAGTAGGCGTTTGGTCATATGATATCATATCACGATATGAAATCGTGAGATGGAATCAATGTTTGGACATGCGATTTCATGCTAATTCCATATCATTATTTCATATCATGATATAAAATATTATATTCTCCAAAAATCATGATATGAGAATTCCATATCATGATTTGAGATTTTTTAAATACAAAAATTGACCTACAAGTTTATATTTTGTTAAAAACAACCCCACATTATATCTACTAAACATTTATTTCATATGTAAGTAAAATTAAATAATCACATCATTACTTTTTAAAATGTATTATTCTCAAAAACATAAAATTTATTATTGCTTTCAATTTGGTGAATATAAATGATAAAGTAAGAATTGATTTGGTGAATATAAATATAAACGGAGGGAGTAATACTTTTTTGGTTTTTCATAATAAAAAAACTTCTCTTTCGGCTACATATGAAAATGTTTGAAGCAATTTAATATGAAAAAGAACAAAATTGGTGATATATGTTTGATAATCATTACTTCCAATATGTTTGATTTTAGCATGAAATTAATGCACTGAAAATGTGCAATTGCACACAAGTGAAACAAGGCATGAACCATATGATATTGACACACAAGTGAAACAAGGCATGAACCATATGATATTGACACACAAGTGAAAATTGTCATAACTTGTATAGTGTTACATAATTATTTGTGATAATACCAAAATGGTGATTAAATATTTATGGTCTATGAGCATGAAAATATATATAGTTGCGAATGATATTGACCAACAAATGGCTCAAAGTAACAATGTAATTGGTTCGTATTCTCGGTCATATGATCGAGAAATGTAAGTTCAACGAAAGAAGATTGTCTGTACTATGTGGGAGGATTATATTAAAGACTAGTATACTACAATTTATGTTCAATTTTTTTTTATTGAATTAAAGTTTGATAAATTAAAGTAAAATGAAACAATTAATTGAGTGGAGAACAAATAGCTTTGTAATAATTTATTATGAGATTTTATAATTTTTTGTTTATTTGATAAGATTGAATAAACAATTGGGGCTATTTTAATAGTTTTACAACTTATGAAATTCTTATGTTTATGGAAAAATATACAATACAAAAATTCCAAATCGCATGTCCAAATAAAACTTCAATTTCATCTCATGATTTCATATTATGATATCATATCATGATTCCATATCATCATTCCATATCGCATGGCCAAACGGGCCTTAAGCCTACGTACTACATGAAACCTTACATTCTGTTTGGATGGCGTTGTTCCATATTATGTCATAATGTATCGTGTTAATTATATTGTATTCTACTATTATTGTATCGTATCATTTTAATGTTTTATGTTTGGATAGTTTGTATTATTCTCTATTATATACATAATGTCACACATCAATAATTTGAATGATAAACCTGCAAGAAAAGTAGGATATGAGAGATGAACACAACATATTATAAAGGATGTACGTACTTGATACAATAGAAGTTATTTTTCATAAAAAATGTTCGATAGGTGAGTTATATGAAAAATGACTTTCGCCATAAGTGAGGGAAGTCATTTCCCCTTTCGATATTTCATCAAAAGTCATTTTCCTAGTATCATACCAAACAAAAAATTCCAAATTGAGTTAAATGCATGCATCACATGAAGCCTTTTTTTTTTTTTCTTGTATGATTTTGTTGTAGACTATAGTTATGGAAAAAGGAACAATACAAAGTTATGGAAATCTAAAGGTGAAAACACCATACACTGTAGTTTTCCCTTTTCCACCTAACTACATTACTTAACTCCTTGGACACTTTCATTACTTCAAATGGAAAAAAGAAAAGTTAATTAAAAAGAAATGAGTGTGTTTACTTTTCACCCAACTACTTTATTTTTTACACTTGAAGTCAAATTAATAGGCATTAGGGAGAGCCTTAACCTTTTAACTTCAATTATATTGTATGGATTTTGACCTTAATTTAATTTGTCACTTAACTATGATAAAGTAATGTAATTTCTTCTTATCCTTATCCTTCTCATCCTTGTCCACCAGCAGCGCTTTTGGTATGATAGGTAAATAATATATCTTGATCCATCGATAACAGAGTCATTGAGGGAATCGAGTGAATGACAGCATTTTACTAGCCTGAAAACTCAAAGTAAGGTCGAAATTCAAATTAATAAGCGGCAGGATGTGCTTCCAGTCAACATGTTTGCTGCATCATAAGATGCACAGTTTGGTCATTTTATGTATTTTTTAAATTTTAATTTGTTTGCTTTATTTTTTAAATTTAGAATTATGCGAGAAGTATTATAAATTATAATAATCAATAATTTTAAATATTTAATGGATATAAAAGATTTGATTGACTCTCGAAATTTTATCAGTGCCGCATAAATTGGGACAAAGTAAGAGCAAGCAACAAATATTATTTGAAATGACATAAAAAGTACAATAAATCACAATAATTAACAATTTAAATATTTAAAAGACATTAAAAATTTAAATGATCCTCTAAATTCTATTAGTGTCACATAAATTCAGATAGAGGAAGTAAAATGTATTATTTGAAAATTACAAAAAAGGTACTATATATTACAATAACTAGCAACTTAAAATATTTAAAAGACATATTTAAAATTTGGTTGACTTTCGATATTCTATTAGTATCACATGAGTTGGGATGGAGAAAGTAACATTTATTATTTGAAAATAACGTAAAAAATACTATAAATCACAATAATTAACAACTTAAATTAAAGGGAAAAGGGTTCGAAATATATCCGAATTTTGACCGAAATTGTTGTAACAATCCCAAACTTTGAGCAAGACCTATTACCCCCTGCACTATTTAATAGTGTATTTTAAAGGTATATATGTGCCTACGTAGACAAGTTACTATTTATAATGATGCAATATTTATGATGTCCATGTGGGTACATATATACTTTTAAAATATACTATTAAATAGTGCAGGGGTGTAAAAGTTCATTCCCAAAGTTTGGGATTGTTACAGCAATTTCGATCAAAGTTCGAATATATTTCAGACATTTTTTCCTAAATTAAAAGACATATAAAATATTTGATTGACTCTCAAAATTATATTAGTGCCACATAAATCGAGATAACCAAAATAGCATATATTATTTGAAACTTTTTATCTAGAATGGTGGAATTGTCAATATTTTAAAAAGTAAATAAAGAAATTACTTTGTTATTCTAATCATTGTTAGGACCTTGATATAGTTAATTAAATCTCAATCTTTAATTTTTAATTATGTCATGTGGCTTCCATCTAAATAAAAAAAAATGAAAAAATGGAGAAAATAAGTAATGGAAAGGAGCGAAAATCGTAGTAGTTCAATTGATTAACTATCTAAACTTTCATCTTATTGGTAAGGGTTCGATTTCCACATTATATTCTCCTCCCCGTTTACTCCTAATCCACATGGTATACAAAGTCTTTATCTAGACATATAGAAGGGCTACATATGCATTGAGTCCTTAAAATGTGACACAAATTATGTTCATCAACAAAATATGACTAACATGATGTTGCTCTCAATTGCACACGCAAGTGTACGTGGTCGCGCAAGTAATATAGTGGCTCTTAAAAGAACCAGATTATCGAACCCAAAGGACATGTCAATTAACTATGTTTACTAAATTATAGTGGTCTAATTATTTATTTAAGAGTGCCAAAAGAAAAGTATGTAGGATTAAAATAATAAAATTACTTACAGTGATTTGAAAAATTCAGGGCTGCATCATGTATTGGATCTCATGTATCATATTCTTGGATTAGAACTAATTTTAGTTGTCAAGTTACTGATTTACAGGGTTAATTGTATGAGTCGGGTCTCTCGACCTCTAGTCGCCTACTCTAGTTAGCTGTCTAACTACATCGTTGAGCGGGGATAAACAGGCCTAACTGGCGAGCATTTATATTTCATCATGTTTCGTAACCAAGCAAGTTGTTCGTCCGGGCGTCACTCCTAAGCACAAATCAACTCGTAATGGATGATCGAGCTTTTTATATTCTTTAGTCTATCTACCCTCTCCTCTCTCGATTTTAAGAATAGACAATAGATTTATCTTATGGTGCGCAAGCATAAAATACTAAAACAAGAATATAGAAGTAACTTATAATGACAATCAAAAATTAATTCATAAACCTTAAATATTCAACATTCGATTCGTAGCTACAGCCCCAGAACAAGAGCGTTTAGCCACTAATCTCTAAGAAAGGAAGAAAAAGAAAACAATCCTAAAAAATATTGACAATTTTATACTTTGATGCCCTCTAATTGATCTCCCCGGATTGTTGTTCTCTAATAATTATTTCTATGGACTATTTATGGATATAGAAAATCCTAAATAAAATAACTGAGTCCAGAACAAATTAGAAACCCAAAACCTTAACGGAATTGATTTCCCAGTTGTACGCGTATTGTTATGTAACCGTCTTCAATTTTTTGCTTGCTGACTGACACGTGGCCCAGCAGGTAAGGTTCCTTTGCAACTCTAATTCTTCCTTTTGCAATTCATACATTTATATATTATTATATTCAATTTAATCCATTAGTTGTCTGTTTGATTTCCTACTTCAATCTTCCATCTTTAATTCGTTTTAGTTTTAATTTTTTTTAATTTTACATCAATTTATTCCTATAAATAAAATACACTGTTTAACACAATTCATAAAATTTATGCTCAATAAGGATAAATATAAATAATAAATGAAAAGCAAATAATGATTAAAATATATATTTTTGGCCTCACGTCACATGACACAACATTAAATTAATTATACAACAAGCTAAGTGAGGAGAAAAATGTGATATTATTATGCTTCCTTAGTTATATTATTACTTTTATATTTTGAGTTTGGGTCCAAACATTCATATTCTACCAAAACAATAATTGTTTAAAGAAGTGTATATATCACAGTTCACACATGCCACGTTTCATATTTGGAATTGGAAGGATTTGCAATAGTTAAAACTGGAATTGAAACCATATGACATCAAGGCTATTAAAAATGAAGATTTTTCTTATCGCGAATCAACAAGAAATTTATGTTATAAAACATGGTTTTTTTTATTCCATTTTCATCGAATCGACTTACTGGGAAATTACATGATTGGAAATAGATTTTCATTGAAATGCTAGGAATAGTCATTAGACTCTTTTTCTTTTATTTTTTCACTGATTCAATCAAAATATTCCTAAACATTTTTCCATGGAAAATTTCAATGGGAAATTAGTAATTTTTTTGTAGTGTAATGCTTTAATAATATAACTAAATGGATGCTTGCCACACCAAATAGTTTGGTGTGTGTCTTGTGATAACCAATCTCATTAACTCTTATATCATTGAGTGAAAAACAAAAACAAATATAAGATGCGACTTTGATCTTATTTAAAGCAAGAATTGAGAGAACTTTATTGTAACAAACATATATATCTTTATTTATTGATACAAACAAAATTACAACCACCTTAATTGGGGACATAGTCACCGTCCATAAAGATCTCTCATACCTAACATAATTTGAAATTCAGTTCAACACACATTGTCATCTTATTAAATATTCATTGAACAATTTTGGAAGATAATAAAATGATGTTACATAGACTTATTACGATATTTTATTGATTCAATCTTTATGTTTGGCGTGATACTCTAATTTCGAGTGAAAAGAATAACAGTGATTGCATATAAATTTCCCTCTCCAAGATGGATTGTGAAATGTGTTATAGTCATCAGTTAAATAGATTACGTTTAAAATTAAATAAACTAGTATTTATAAGGTATGTGACTTGCATTGAACGACGAAAGAGGACTAGAGCATGGATAAGGGTCATATAGATTCACTTTTACTTGTTCATTATCTTAGAACGAGTTATTTTGTTTCGAAGTGGAAAAGAAAAAAATTAAAAAATGGGTAAGAGGAGAAGAAACAAATGAGAAAAAGTAACATATAAAACTAGTAATAAATAATTGAATTGAAAAGCAAAATAAAGAAGAAATGTCACGTTTTCAGCTATTCTTTAGCTTTCATGTGACCCCAAAGAGAATAATATTACTGATTATTATATTGTCAATTAAATAAAATATAAATTTTATTCCAAATTTTATTTTAGATATCACATTTTATCCTATTAAACTTAGGAATAATTTTATTCTACATCTCATTTGAAATAAATCAATACAAGAATTATAATTCAAAATTATAATCTCAAAAATAATTAATACGAGGAGCAAACCATATTTAAATTTTACTA
Organism: Solanum etuberosum; assembly: GCA_029582245.1. Taxonomy (NCBI): domain Eukaryota; kingdom Viridiplantae; phylum Streptophyta; class Magnoliopsida; order Solanales; family Solanaceae; genus Solanum; species Solanum etuberosum. The sequence continues at coordinate 18,306 of JAJONR010006716.1, read as the reverse complement.
CATACAAAGAAAATAATATGAGAATAAACTTAATACATGATCAAGCGTGTTGCTAGTTTAATTTAGGTTGGATTTCAAGCTCAACGTGGACATTTGTGTTTTATAGTACTTGTTGTTTAGCCTAATTTATATAAAAATAATGTTGATAAGAAATTAATTGCGAAGGACTCGTTCGATGTGATAGATAAAGAAAGATAATTCTTGAGTAAATTTTTAGTATCAATTAATTCTTTGTAAAGTTTGGGATAATTTTATTTCAGAATTAATAATTAGTATTGAGATAAACTAGTCTTACCTATGAGTGGAATAATAATTTTGTGATAACTTATTTCAGGATAAAATAGTTAAAACGAAAAAAATATTTTCTCCAATCTTTTTTATACATTACTTTTCACATCATTTACACATATGGATATGGAGGATATTTTTGTAAACAAAAAACTTATTCTCAAAAGTTATGCAATGCATTTTTAATACAACAAACCAAACATTTACTAAAGAAATAATACTAGAATAACTAATTTCAACTTTTCATATATCATGTTTAATACCATAAGAATAAATAGTATTTTAATAATTTGACATATTTTTAGTTTATAATATCACAAGATTAAAAAGTTTTCTTTACTTTCTCAAACTCTATATCAAGCTAAAATAGGACAAACAAATTAAAACAAAAAATCAAGAAATACTATATACTCAATATTTAACTATATCAGAATCTAACTTTGATTTGTTTATTTGTTAAGTATTGATCACTTATAATTTTTTGTACGTACAACACTGTAAATAAATAAAAATTGAAGTCGAATATAAATATGAAATATCTAATAGTTTAGACAATACACGTGAGTTGAAAAGCTACCAACTTTAAGGTAGTATTAATGTATTTAAGTATTAATCTAAGCCAATAAATAATAATGTAACTATGCTGAAAATGGTTATCAATAATACTAAAAATTTCCCACTTCCAATTGCATAAGTTGTTAAAAATGGAAAAAACCATACTAATTAGTACTAATTACAAGTTGCACAAAGTTACAAACACCCCCAATATTGACTACTAACAATATATGGACTTATTCTTACAAACTAATTAATCTTTACTTAAACACACCCCTCCAAAGTAGTACTAATTAGTAGTAATTACTAATACTAAAAAATTCTTAATCTTACCCTTACTTTATAAACCAATTAATATTGCATGATGTCTGCGGTCATGATGGGATGGTACATATAATTCCAAGATTCGTTCTGAATAAGCGCATCAGACAAAGACGACTCAATTATCTGATCATTTGATATTCCATTATAACTCAAGACACTTATGATTTTTGTCAGGGACTCGTAACTTTGTTTGAGTTCAGTCACTTGTGCTCTTAGGATTGAGTTCTCAGCCTCAATATTCAGGTAATTTTGAGTCGTGACACTTATGCTTGTCAATATTTCATTATTTTCTTTCATGAGATTGGACAATTGGGACATGAGATCATCCAAATGCTTTTGTTTCCTCATTCTCGATCTTCGAGCTGATTCGCGATTCGATATCATCCTCTTCCTCTTTTTCTCATCCATCAATTGTTGTAAATCTTCTTCTGAACCCGAGTTCAGAACTGTATATGACCCTAACCCTGATCCCAATCCTGACCCTGATGATGTTCCACTTGATGAAGCCATGACCAATTTTTTTTTAAAATAATAGTAATTAAAAATTAGCAGGACCCAAAATAGTGATTTTTTTTTGGTTGAAAATATAAGTACTTATGTGTATGCAATAATAATAATTTTATGGGGGGAATTAATTAAATAACATAATTAATTTGATTATGAGATGCAATAAAACCAATAGAGAAAAACAACAGAAAAAGATTGCACCAAATGGGTCCTGCGCCTATATGTGGAATTTATCATAAAACCACAAAGAAAGAGTTCATTGAGAATTGCAGACATCAATTTCAAAGATGAGAAATAATAAGTTTAGCATCAATATTTACTCAAAAATAGACAAATATTTTATTTAAGAAGAAAAATAGAGTAATGCAAGAAAGTATAATAGAGAGAAAAAAAGAAGTTAAAATAGAGAGGATTATTTTGGTGTTTTGGCTTGGATTTTATAGTTGAAAAAGTGTGTGACAGCATCTGAAATTTTGTTGAGGGAATTGGTAAAAAGAGAAAAAATAATAATTTATAATGTAAGGAAAATTAATCAAGTGGAAATATATAAAAGTGAGTTTGGAATCTTTAGGGAAAAAGGGGAATATGATGGGACATGTGAGGTTAGAACAGAAAACTCCACAACCTTATAGATCCAGCTGGGGAGCAACATCACCACAGGCAGTTAGTGTCTCAATCAAATGTTTCAAAATTTTGTTACGGTAAAAATGGTAAGTATTTCTTTATTCTTAATTAGATATTTTGAGTTCAAATTTTCTTAGGTGTGGAGTTGTCTTTACTCTTTAGAGCACTAAAACGTGAATCTGAATTTAATTGAGCTCCAATGTTGATATCGAACACTGAATGAAAAACAAAAAAAAAAAATTTATTTTTTACTTTTAGTTCTTTCTTTTTTTACTTGAGTTAAAAAAATTATTGTTTACACGGTGTGAAGGACGGTTAATGGTGTTTAGAATGACTTATATTAAGTAATTTTAATTTTTTTTAAAAGTATTTTGAATGACAAAAAATATTTTTAAGCACTTTCTTTTACGTTCAAAGTCAAAAATTGGCATCTCAACTTATGAGTTTTAATTTTTAGCTTATAAATTACTTTTAAAAAGTCAATTCACACCCCCTAATGTGTGCATGATGGAGGGTGTGCTAATGAGGTTAGATCATAAAAAAAGGCAAAAGGGTGCGGTAGACCCTTGTACTTGTACCCGTTTGTATTGTGAACTTTTCTACTTACCCCTTTGTCATTTGAATCCCTGAACTCATTTAAACTCAACCTGTTGAACCCTTTCAACTCATCGTGACTCTCAATTGCACTGATGTCACATTCCATGTCAGATAAAATTTGCCATATCATTTTTTATTTTTATAATAATTTCTTTTTGGACAAAAAATCATAAAGTTTTGATGCAAATTTTACAAAATAAAATTTTAATTTATTCTTTTAAATTAAAATTTTGGGTCTCCCTACATCATCTGCCATTTTCACCGTGAAATGGCCCAATTGCCGGAGAAAGTTGCCGCTGCCACCACTCCTCTTGCCGGCGAGACCACAAATACTTTCTCCCTCATCTATCTCCATCTTCGACGCACACTCTCACCATTTTTCTTACCTCCTCCTTCTCCAACCTTCACAAATCCAAAAATCATAAGCCGCCGCACCAGCTCCTTGCCCCTCACCAGCCTCGTTCCCCTCTCCACTGTCTTTCTTTTTCCGTACCATCGACGACTCCTGCGAACCACCAGGGATCCCCTATGCTCTCCATCCTCTCCGGCGTACCAGAAGGCCAAAAAATTCCTCGCTGCCTCCAGTGTACCAGCATGCTCCTCGCCGCCTCTAGTGTACCAGACCACCTAAAGAAGATGAAAGAAAGAAAAAAAGAGGGTTGGACAAAAATGAAGATGGCTGAAAAAAGTAGATCGTTGGGTGAAGAAGAAGGGTTTCTTTTTTCTTTTTTAAGTTTATTATTTTACTCTTTTAATTTAAATATTTTTAAAATTTAAATATGATGTTCACTTGCCTTAATAGGCGTGTGGTCTCACTCTCTTGCCAATTCAACCATATTAATACCACATAAGCATGGTCAATGGTTTGATATATGGTGTTTTATCAAGTATAAGGGTTCAGTTAGTAAAGTGTTAAGTAAAAGGGTCCATAATACAATTGATACAAGTACAGGGTCCACCAGACCCTTTTGCCTAAAAAAAAAAAAAAAACTAACAAGTTTTTAGACCAAGTAATTTTTGAAAAAGGATACAAATAATGCTTTAACTGAATTCCATATTTTAGTGAAAGAGGAAAGGGAATATAATTTTATGAGACAGAATAGAAGTTTACATCATATCTATATACACATTTTGAGCTCGATAATAACATCATCCAAGAGACAAATTCATCAAGTCTATTGTATCAAAATGAATAATACTTGCCATGAGTTTGGACCGTCGTCACACAAGGAATCGAGAACTTTTTGGTAGGAAATTAGAAATGTTTTATACTCCATAAGAAATATATTTCCTAAATCTAAATTAATTGGGTCGATAACTTTAAGAGGAGGCAATATTCTCTTGGATCTGAAGTTCTCAAGTTTCAGTCTAAATTTATTTGAAATTTACCTTAATTATATTGACCATGATTCTTAATTAGTACTCCCTCAAATCCATTTACATGACATATCATTTTCATGGCTAGAATTAACTTATTATCCACCTTGCGACCTAATTAATTTGAATTAGCTTAAAAAAATATTTATTTTACTGACACTTCGATCAGATGCAATTTTATTTTCATAATTCGAACTCGATATATTGAATTAAAAATGAAAGAAATATTTATTGACACATCACAACCTTTGATGATACCAACAAGAATTGTGATGAAGTGGTAAGTACTCTTTCATCCTTAATCAGAGGTCTCAGATTCGAGTTTCCTTGGATACAAAGTCACCTTTGTTAGAGAACGTTTTCTCTCCACAATGTGCGACTTTCTAATGCGAATTCAAATATAAACGGACTCCAATTTGAATATCGGACACTAGATGAGAAACAATATATATATATATAGTACAAACACATCATGTGGGGAGGTAAAAGAAAAGAAAACAAGAATCTTTGATGAATCCCAGGTGAAATTAAAGAGAATCCTAGTAGTACTCAGATGCACAACTCTTGGAAAAAGGTTTCTTCAACCCTTGTCACATTCCACTAATTAAACCAAATTGTAAGTGAAATTAAAGTTGTCCTCTTTGATCACCTTTTCAAACTTTCTTTTTCTAATTACCTTGACGTTTTCTTTACAAGATTGTGTTATTAGTGTTCATCAAACTATACATATACTAATAATAAAAAAAAAAATTAGCAATAATAAGAAGCATCTAGTCATCATAGTGCAATTCGTGTTAATTTTGTCATAAACACCCTTGCATTTAGTGCTTTATTAACGATAATTAAGTGATTAACCATCATTTATACTTATTTTAGGTGCATGATGATCATATGCCCAATAGGAGATGCATGATATATGACAAAAATCAGAGTTGGACTTACCTATGGGTATCTATAACTATAAATTGAATTATTAATATTAATTTGAGATCGCGGTAAAAATTCATATATAGTATATTTCAGTGAGGTGGTAGCCTCCTACGCCATCATGTTACTTGAGCAGAAGACTCAGACGACTTGATTTTATAACAAAAGAGTCAATAAGAAGTCCCACGTTGGGAAATAAAACGTTTTCTAACAAAGACGATTTTATATTCAGAGGGACTCGATGAAGAAGTACTTATCAGTTACCATTCCACCACAATTCTTGTTGGTCGGTATATATTGTACTTTTGTTTGTTACTTATATGGTGGAAAAGTGTGAGATTGTGTATGGAGTGTGAAGGGGTCATTCCATGTGCAGAGCATTAAGATTCCTTCTGACTTGTACATGAGGCATGCAGGAATTAATTTCCAGATCTAACACTGTGTACTTTTCTTTGAATGGGTCCATAATTTATGATTTATAAGTCAAAAATTATAAAATTTATAATTTTTGATTTCTTTGACTTTAAAACAAACGTTTAATAAGCATTATAAAAATGTTTAAAAACTATTTTGATTTAAAGGTATTTAAAATAAAGTAATCCAAATTAAACAGGCTCTTGATATTGGCTTAACTTCATCTTTTTGATTTTTTTTTCTCTTCCCTAGAAGCTTTAATCTTTATGTTTTCTTAACGATTCAAATTCACAATTTTAAGATTGAAAATGAAAGGTACATATCACCTAAGAACCCCTCTTGTCAATATTGGCTTACTTTTTGATACCAACTTTAAATTGAAAAAAAGATGGCATTAACTTCCCTTTAAATAAAGGTGGATCACAGACTTAATGTTTCAAAATCCATCTTTCACTAGTTACATATGTGTAAAACATTAATGTATTATAATTTGGTTGAGGATCAAGTTACTTTGAGATTAAATATTTTAAGATTTTTATTCCATCCTTAACGTGAAGAAAAATAATACTAGGGAACAAATTATCTTGTAATTTTATTTTAATTAAAGATGAGATAAATTCATTCTAAAATTAATTATTCAGTATACCTCATACCAAACTAGCTCTGATATAAATAAAGTAGTTATACACTTTAGAATCTAGTGGTATTAAATTTTCTCAATTAAAAAATTACGTCTAAATTTTGAATTCGTCTCTATAAAAGATTCCAAAATCAAAACCTTTTAAACATTTTCACTAATCAAGTGACTAATTGAGGGCATCCATGCTTAACTAGTAGTCATGGTGTTTTAATTTCAAATAAATAATTAAAATTAATTAAGTGAAAATATTCTGATTAATCAATAATGTAGATAGCCGTCTTGGTTGAAACAATTGTATCTCTAATTCTGGTACAAGGTGCCTATCAATAGGTCTTATTCTTGTCAAGAATATTTCATTATTTATATTATTAATATATAGTCTTCAAAATTAAATTAAGTGTTTAATTAGAGGGTGACTGAAAGGCTCTTTGACCACACATTCAAAAAGCTAATAATTAAATTGATGATACAAAATATATTATATGTTGTCAAATAAACTGAACTCTTTTAATATAAAGTTTTTCACATTATGTGCTCATTTAAAATAAAAAGAGATCGATATTTGATGTAATCAAAAGTGAGATTGATATTTGATGTAATCAAAAGAAATTTGTCAGATATTCAAAAATCAAAAAATATTGTTACACATTTGAAATGATATGTCTCATGAAAGATTATATTAACAATTGAAAAACAATATTAGAAAAAATCAATTATGTAAAAGTTATTACAATTTTATAACTCAAAGAATTAGAAGAATAAATTTAATGAAACATATATTTTTAAAATAAAATAAAATTTAAGACCTTTATTTAATTTTGATTTTAGGTCACTGAGTCAGCTCTTGATATCTTCCTAGCTTAAAGTTGCAAATCATGAATCCCAATTTCTGGGAAGTCCAGAGTAACCAAATTAAAATTGCGTGTATCCCTTAGTTTTCTAATTAAGATTAGACCTAGACAATTAAGATTTTCAAAACAATTTTTTTTTTGACTTGTCAAATAATAATAACCTCTAATTTATGATTATTATTTTTAAAATTTTGTTTTTATTACACAATGGTAGGAAATGAGGAAATTAAAGAGAAGCTCTCACCAACAAAAGGTGAATATTCAGATAGCCAAACAACTAAGATACTATGAGGTGTTCGGTTTGACCATGAATTTGTTTTTTTTACCCTTCTTTCCGAGTTGAACTCTGGAAAACACGTTTGGCCATAAAATTCTAGAATTTTCAAGAATTTGAAAAAGAACAAAAAAGTTTTTTCACCTTTTTCGCTCCAAATTACTCAACAAAAAGTCAAAAACAACTCCAAATCCATGGCCAAACACATCTCTTTCAAATATCATTTTTTACTTTAAAAACAAAAATATATATATTTTTTCCAAATTTTAGAATGAAACATTAACAAACGCTCACTAAGATTCCTCCTAATTTATTTCTTTATGTCCCTATATTATATATATCATTTTTGTTTCATCCTAATTAGTACCCAAACCAAAAAAAGGTAGAGATCAAGTTGTAATACATATAATTCAACTGTTGAATCTTTGGAGAATTATTCTTAAAAGCAGCAACTGAACCCCAACTTGTGGGAAGTCCAGATAAGCAAAAATAAAATTGTATGTCCCCTACTAAAATGATAAGTAATAATGATGAAACACAAGAAAATTAGAGCAGGGACAGTGGAATTCATAGCTCAAAAGTTATTATTATTATTATTATAAAGAAAGATAATAATAATTAAAATAAAAAAGGTAACGTACCATATCTTTGATTTATTGAATCCCAATTCCCAATTGTCCGTGAGCTTTTTCTCTTCAAGGTATACTTCCTAAGTTCCACTTACTTTTCCTTTTTTGTACTCAAAATCAAAGATAGGATCCACATGTTTCGATATAAAATTCATCTGAATTTAATATTTTTAATTACGAAGCATAAATTTTCATGTGATATGTTTAGATAGTTTAATCATAACATGAAATTAAATGGATTTGACGTTAAAACTTTTATGTAACTTTCAGATTATATATATATAAATATTTTATTTATTTTGAAGATATATGTACTTAGTGGCGGAGCCAAGTAAGAATGAAGGGATTTAGAAAACTCATTTGATGGAAAATTACTCTTTTATGTACATGTAATAGGTATTGGATTTGTTTAACTTCTTCCGACTCAGATGTGGCGGTGGAGCCACCTTATGCTAGGTTAAAATTTTAGTTTATGTATATATATGTTATATATTTAGTACTCCCCTTATTTTTCTAAGGGTGTCTACTTTTTTATATTTTGACATTTAACAAAAATTTAGCTCGGACATTTAACAAAAATTTAATTTTGTCACTAGTTTTACTTCTTTATATTTTAAATTTTTTAAATAAAATTTCTGACTTCGCTATTATAATTATGCGCAAAAAAAAGTGGTTTCAAGTTGTAGAATTTCAGTTACTTCTTTAGGATTTTTGTTGGTGCTTTTAATGTATATCAAACTAAGACGACAATATCTTGACAGAGAAAAAAAAGAAAAGAAAAAGAAGAGAGTATCTTGAGAGAATCACAATGATTCATTACATTGAAAAAACAAAAGTTATATATAATTGCCTTCACATAACATGGGAGAGACCTCGTATCCCATGTCTAATATTGTCTTGAGGGCCCAACACTTGTTAATAATTCCTTTCAACTAGCTAGTAGCTAGCTATGTATGAGTCTCTTTTTTTTTTTGGTGAAATCTAAAATTATTATGTGTATATATTTTTGTAAATATAAACTTATGAGTTAAGTTTTAGATTTTAATAACTTTGAAATCACAATTTGGAATTAAAATTATGATTTAAAATTGAAATTTTGTTCAAATCTTACAAACATATATTAATTTGAAATCAGGCTACCAAATTTTACGATCCGACGCTAAATGTCCTTGTTGAGAGAGAGATGCCTTCATTGTGAAGCAAAAATGAAAAAGCCTAAAAAATATGAGCTGCTGGTTCATCCACGATGTGTAATTCTCCATCATTCTTCTTTTTTATTTTATTTTATTTAGCACTTGATATGTTATTAATAATTAATAATAGTTTGATGTATTCATATGTTTATATGTACCGAGTATTAATTTGATGTATCAAGCATCAATTTCATACGTTATATCCAAAAACATGTATCTCGGATATATGGTAAGCAGATTCATCTAATTATGTGTATCTAAATATGAAATGTAACTGAAATGCATGAATTTAGGAACAAATCACAACAGTAGAGTCTCATCAATCCAAAAAAAAAAAGTAAAAATTTTTAAGTTCTTCTCTTTTTTTAGCATCTGAATTTTTTTCTCATAGATATATATAGGGGAACTTTTGCATATAGCCACTCAAAAATAGCTTAATCACGCTCCACAGTTATAGTTTGTTAATTACGATTCGTAGCTACATATTATAGGGAGGAGAGTGGCGAGTGATATTGGGAGAGGGAGCAGAGTGGAGAGTGATATTGGGAGAGGGAGGAGAGAGGCGAGCAAGAGAGGGCAGAGAGTGGGAGAGAGTGAATTGTATATGTGTATACGTTGGATAATTGTATATATGTAAATGATATACATATGTATTTGTATATCTGCTGAGCGAGATTGGAAAATGGAGGAGAGAGGCGAGCGAGATTGAGAGAGAGAGAGAGAGCAGACAGGCGAGCAAGATTGGGAGAGGGAGAAGACAGGCGAGCGAGATTGGGAGAGAGAGGAGAGACGCGAGCGAGAGAGGGAAATAATTTGTATAATTTGCATCTCGTTTGTATAATTCATGGATACGTTTGTACAAGTCGCGTGTTTTTGTATAATTGAGTAATATAAAGTCTGAAATTATACAAATATGATAAAATTCGAAATAACGAATTGATACAAACATAAACATATGAACTTTTATATTATACAAATTACATTATATAAATTATACTATACAAAATCTGAAAACTACACGTTTATACAAACTTTAAAAAGTTATACATAAAAAGATTGAATGTATATAGTGATAAAACTGAAAACCAAAGAAAATCATCGTCATATACAAATACAAACCATTGTATACAAATACAAATCAAACGAAGAATTGTTAGTTGTGAATTATACAAATGTGGTGAATTATACAAACGTGGCTAATTATACAAACTCGAAGTCAATCTATGCTTTGTAAAATAAGGCTTATGCCTAGGCCCCCAAATTTTTACCAAGAATAAATTATGTATTAAATTTTTTATAGAAAAAATGGAGTATTTATGATAAAAAGTATAATATTTTAAAAGATATATTATTTTACCCACTTTAACATCTTTTGTACTTTGTTAAAAATAAGAATTAATAGTGAAAAGTGTTGAACAAAGTGAATTATAAATTCTTTTTTATTTGTTTTTAAATTTTAGTTTCAAGCATTACAACAAGCATATTAAAATGGGGTATACCAAGTCATCAACTTCTTGAGATTCTATGGTTCTAACTCTTATCTTTATTTAATATTGTCAACTTATTACTTATAGAATTATGTCAACAATTCATATAATAAGAGATAATTACCTCACTGAAAGGATGTTTTCCAATGTTGAGTTGATAAAATCTTACATAAAACTACAATGTTAAATACTAATAATTTTCATCTAAATAGTGTAAGAAAATAAAATTTGAATAAATACGTATACGAAGTTTGTTTATAATTTAGGCCTCGAATTGAAATTTCGCTTTAGGCCCCCAATTACGTTGAGCCGCCCTTGAGTCAACCCACGTAATTAAAGGTTAATGTTAGTCGCGAGTGGTAATTATAGCAAACTATAGCTATGATGACTAATTAAGTAGTATAAGTTTGCTTAACCGCGTAATTTTCCCATATATAGAGCAACTCACATTTAGCAAGCATAAAAATCGTATTTGTATGTTATAGCTATAGTTTGCATAATTGCGCTCCATAGCAAACTTTATGTTTGCTATGGAGCATCAGATTGTATAAATCGCTGGGGGCATCAGATTTGTATAAAATCGCTGTCAGCCTCTCATTTGTATAAATCGCTGACAGGCTCTCGTTTGTATAAATTGCTGGCAGCCTCTCAATTCAATTTTATGTGTTTGTATATCTGCATAAAATTTAAATTTGTATATACAATTGAATCGAAATAAAACGTTTGTATATTAAATCTCTCTCTCTCGCTTTATACAACACAAATTATACATTGTAATTTGTATAATTTGTGTTTGTATAAAGTGAGAAAGAGAGAAAGACAAAAGAGAACTGGGCAGGGAAGATCTGTATTTGTATAATTATAAGTGTATATGACGAAAATATATGTATTTGTATTTGTATATACACTTGTCTCTCGCTTTATACAAACACAAACACATTTTATACATTTGTGTTTGTATAAAGTGAGAGAGGCGAGGGAGAGACTGGCGAGCGAGAGAGGGAGAGTGGCGAGCGAGAATTTCAGGGAGAGATGCGAATGACAACAGTTTGTTGCGGGTTACAATTAAATCAAACTGTGGCTATAACATTTAATTTGAATTAATAGTTTGCTATAATATACAAATTTTCCTAATTAATTTTTAAGATAAACAAAAAAATTAAACATTAATTAGTTTGTTTATTCACGTTAAAGCAACGATTTCGATTGTTTATTCATGTTAAACCGTGTCTTTCAGCTTTGCTTTAATTAATCATGCTAGCTGGTTCACTATCAACGACGAGAGCTTATTAATTTAATTATTAATATGCAAGTAATAATATTTTTCTTTATTTATAAGTATAAATAAATATTTAGTAGCAAATCACGACGTTTAATTTTTTTTTCCATCGTTTATTCAATTTTATCCAAATGCTTAAGAAATTTGTGCTCGAATGTCTAGATCAAATACTCAATTGAGCTATTAAAATTCTTCAAAATATTTTTTCTCGTTAATCAATAAATAAAATTTCAAAAAAGATTCTTAATTTTTTTTTTCTATTCTTCATACCAAACATACCGAGAGAATCAGAAATTTTGTCGTTGACAGCCTTTAATATTTTGTCCCTATAATATTTAATTTATGAGAATCTATATTACTCTTATTAATTTCTCCCATATCATCGTCGGTCAAGAAATTATTAGTTAATCACTAGATAACTACCTCATGTTGATTTATTTTATTTTAATTAATATCACTAATATTGAAAACTTTATTTCATTGGATTTGGACCATAAAGAAGAAAGAATTTATTTGTGTTCTATATACTGAAATTGAAAATTTATAATATTCTATGTGAGTAATTTAATTTTTTTTAACAATCTTATAATTTTGAGATTAGAAAATAATCTTTCGTTCATTTCTACCTGAGGATTGTTTTTCACATTCTAAAAATAAATGTAATAATCCAACTTATTTCTAGTAATTGATTTAAGATTAAAGGAGTTTATTATCTCATTCGAAATGTGAGGGGATATTGTTCTTCAAACCCAAAATGTTAGTGGGGGTAATGTGAGTTTTTTATGACAAATTTGATTGAGTTATTCTATAAGAGAAAAATCTTTAAGTTAGTGATTTTATTGATACAAAATAAAGTTAAATATTTTATTACGTTATTTTTTTATAATTGAGTGACCTTTTGAGATATTTATTCTTTTAATCAAGGTAGAGTAATCGAAACTCCAACATCTAAATAATTAGTTTTATCCTAGTACTATTTTATATATTTGTTAGTATTCTAATAATATATAAACATTATATATATTATTATATACAATGTCATATCAAAAGATTTGATACTATTTCCTCTTTTGTCTATCATTTTTTTTTGGTTGGGGGGCGACTAGGGTTGCTATTTTCATTCTTATTATAGAATCTCCTAATGGATCTCTTGAACCATACTACTATTATTTGATTATATTATTGAATAAAAAATGAATGTTGTTTCATTAAAAAAACTTATTCGATTATTGTGAACCGAACAAATGAAGTGTCTGTTAGAATCGAAATAAGCAGGTGTAATGCGGAAGCTAGCAAAGCAAACCTCGAAAGACCACGAGTAAGAAGACAAACAAAAAACACATCAAAAGAGACAGATTTAACGTGGTTCGGTCAACCGACCTACGTCCACAAAGGAGATGAGCAATCCACTATAAATATGAGAGTACAAAATGTAGAGAGAATCAACCTCAACCAATTCACTCGGAATACAAGGAGGTACACAAAATTCTCCTCCATAACCGCAACTCTCAAAACTCTAGGACTACATTGTGAATGCTAATTAAGTTAGAAAGAACAAGCCTATATATATAGAGTCCTAAAACCTTTCCTACAAGAAAATGACTAGTAAAATATTAAAACATTTTCCTAAAAGGAAAACTTATTTATGGTAAGAAATCAGGGCAAATAAAACCCAATAAATCTCCCCCTTGGCCTGAATTTCTGACAAAATAAATTTGTCCACCTTCTTCACATAATTTTCAACAGATTGCATCTCTTCTCCATAATCTCCTCCATCAAATCTACGTCTCGACACAGACAACCTCTCTGAAACAATTTCTCCAACAAAAAATCTTCATTACTGTCAAAAATGATGTGGCTAGAACTACACCCGCCAAGATGAACACCCATCTCTAACATGGTTCCATCCTTGAACTATGGCTCTGATACCACTTGTTAGGACCGAAATAAGCAGGTGTAATGCGGAAGCTAGCAAAGCAAACCTCGAAAGACCACGAGTAAGAAGACAAACGAGAAACACACCAAAAGAGACAGATTTAACGTGGTTCGGTCAATCGCCCTACGTCCACAAAGGAGATGAGCAATCCACTATAAATATGAGAATACAAAATATAGAGAAACAACCTCAACCAATTCACTCGGAATACAAGGAGGTACACAAAATTCTCCTCCATAACCGCAACTCTCAAAACCCTAGGACTACATTGTGAATGCTAATTAAGTTAGAAGGAACAAGCATATATATATAGAGTCCTAAAACCTTTTCTACAAGAAAATGACTAGTAAAATATTAAAATCTTTTTCTAAAAGGAAAACTTATTTATGATAAGAAATCAGGGCAAATAAAACCCAACAGTGCCCTTTGAAATAAGCGATTCCACAACAACGAAAACACTTTTTTAATCTTTCATATACTAGGAAATTTCACTCGAAAAGGGGGATAAATAAACATTTTATCAGTTAAAATTGGGAATTTTGTACAATGATCTCAACAATACTGTTACCGGCACTTGGACATAGTCCCCAAGTTGCTTGAATAAAATCGAATATAATAGGGCTTGTAGAGGAATTATATGAAAATAAAATTTAATTAGCATAAAAATATATTTGCATGTGTCACAAAAGTTATTTTGGACAGTAAGAGTGAGGACATGAAATTTAACATTATAAGAATAAATATGTGCCAAAAATTAATTAATAAGAATAAATATATTAAATAAAATATGACCCAGAATAAATATTTTTTTTTTTGATAAGTACAAAAACAAATATGATTCTTTTTCCCGAGCAAAACTTAAAAAAGTATACGGCTTCTAACTTTTTCTTGGAAAATTATATTGTTCCTCTCATTTTTTACTTTATAGTTTAATTATTTGAAATTCACTTTACAGTATCTAAATTCTGTGAAAAAATATGATTTGAAGCCCATTTGGATACTGTTTAGGAAAAAATATGTAAATACACAACTTATTTTATTATATTCTTTAAAATTCTATATTATTTGAAAAAATTACAAAAATCTCTACTCTCTTCTATTCTCGGATACATCATTTTACGTTCAATATATTGGGGTCGGATACATCACTTTACGTGGTGTATTGGGACGTTGAGTGATATATTTGATATTATATGTATCGGGACGTTGAATGATGTATTTGAAATTGAGATGCGATGTATTGTGACGTTTTGGGATGTATTCGATTCCACCAAATTTAAGGGATGTTTGTAATTTTAAAAAAAGAAGAAGGAATATGATGTAATTAGCTTTTAACACCTATGAGATTTGTGTAAAATTTCTTACTCCATATTTATGTGATATTGTTTGAGGTTGCACTCGAAGAAAAAGTATTTAAATTGAGGATTAAACTTGAATTTTATTTTTAAAATAATAATTTTTTGAGTGAAAAAGAATAATCACTTGGAATACTTTTAAATAAAATTTAAATTCCATTTTCGTTCTGCAATTTAAATTAGAATAATAAAAAATTATAAAATATAGGAGTACTTCATTGTACCAAAAAATATATTATTTAGGGCCTGTTTGGAATGTCACCCTGGTAATTGGATTTGGTGTAATTGAGTGTAATTACACTTTCTGTCATGTTTGGTTGGACAAGTAATTACTTGGTCAGCAGATAATTGGTGTAATTGATAGGGGGTAATAACACTCTCCAATTCACAGGGAGAGGCTGTGAATTGCTGGTAATTACATGGTGTAATTACCAGCGGATTACTTTTTAATTTCTTCTTTTTATTTCTATTTTTATTTTTTTGTTTTATTTTTTTATTTCTATTATTTTAAGTTTTTTTTTTGTTTTTTTTTTATTCTAAAAGTTTTTAAAAGTTTGTTTTTTATTTTATATTATTATATTTCTGTCACGACCCAGGCAATCGTGATTGACACCCACACTAACCCTCCAGTGGGAGAACCATTACTACAACTCAATTAACCATGAATCTACGCATTTAAAGATACGGAAGCAGGTTTAAATGCAGAAATAAAGTAGAGTTCCCATAAACTCTAAAAGTCTAACAATCGATTGCAGAATTAAATGCCTAAAACCTGAAAGTCAATGTACCAAAACTCTAACAATGAACCAAAAGTCTAAAGGAAATGGGTACAACCCAAGCTAAACATAGGAATATCTAATGAACTAGTCTAAGTCCGAATAAGATGGACTAAACAGAAGAGAACTCAAGGTAGCTCGGAAGAACTGGCTCACCCTTGAATTCGATGACGATCACTGATCTTCTAAACAAGGTTTGTCAGTAGCCGCTTGAAGATGCCCTGTACTCAACAAAGAAAGAACAAGTGCAGTATCAGTAGACAACCACAGTGTACTGGTAGGATCACACGGCTATCCCACTAAGTGCAATATAAGCAAGTCATTACAACATCATAACATGCATACACCAAACATATACAATATCAATATCATTTCAGGATCAATGTACAATTCTACCTTTTCAACAATACACATATGTATAACAAATCATTGGTCCTCTCATGGAACCCATACCCAAACAGTTAGTGTATCGGATCGTGGCACCCGTTCCAAGTTAGTGTGTCGGATCGTGACACCCGTTCCAATATTTATGTCGGTACGTGACATCCGATCCCAGTTAGTGTGTCGGAACGTGACACCCGCTCCATTCAACATACCACAATCACAATGCACATTCTCACAATCATACTATTAAGAGGTGATTCATGGCATATAGTTATTCGTTCATACTCATTTATGATTAATGTGATCAATAATGCAACATTCGCATACATACATGCAATATAATGAAGCAAGAACAAACATATATCACACAACATGAAATCTCAACCATCACCTATCTCGAACAAAACTTGAATCCCCTAAGAAACCTGATTCTTCCCCTTCCGAATTATTTTCGCTTGTTCTTGGTCTACAAACAATAATAATAATGTGAGGATCAATAAACACGACCTAAATACCCGTATTGTAATAAATAAAGTAACCCTAGGTCGAACCCTTGATCCCCATACCCAGTTTAGAGTTTTATCCACCATAAATCTCTGATCAAAACTCTCCCCCATCGATAATTACCGAAGAAACTAAGTTCTACGGATCGAAAAATGGATTCGGGGAGTGAAAACCTTACCTTTAGCCTCAAGAATGGTGAGAAACTGTCAAGAAAACACCTGGGTTCGTTCCTTAGCTCTCAAGGTCGAAAATTGCAGAATAAAATGTTTTTTGGGTTTATTTCCGATTTTAAGTCGCGTCTGCCCCGCCACAACAGTCCTCACCCCGCTATAGCGGCCTCGCCCTGGCAGGAAAATCCCGCCTTGGCGGCTTGCACGGAAACATAAAGCTAAATTTAGAGTTCCAAACCCCAAATTCACAACACACCTTCACCCCACGACACCTAGAAAATATTCGTTCACGCTTAGACCATTTTCGGAAGTTTCACTCGCCCGAATTTGATTTTGTAAAGTCGTACGGGTTCCTTAACGTCTTAGCTATCTGCTCATATGATCAAATTCATAATTTGATCTCCCGTTTGTTACCAGATTTCCCTAGACCTTACTGACTCCGATTTTGTCCAAATCTGGACTAAGTTGGGAAATTTCAAGGTACTACCAAAAAGTTTTTCGGCCCAAAATTTTTACCCGTTGGCTTTCTATAACGACGGAAACTGGTCGTTACAATTTCATTTTCTTCTCATTCTCAACCTTACTTCACGTGATTCTATGTAATTTTTTCGTATTATCTATTTCTTTATACCATGCTTATTTTCTCATTAGCATAATTTTATTAGTATTATAATTTTTAAATTAATATAGAATTTATTGCTAAGTAAGGTTATAGACTTACGTTTTTTTTTAAAAAATAAATCATATTTATGTATGCTATGTTGAAATTTGCGATAAGAGTATTATGTTAAATTTTTTGTTTTGAATTTATAACTTATGTTATATTTTCAGTTTCATTTGTTTTAATAATATTGAATTCATATTGCAATTCATTTTTTAATTAGATTATCTTTTTGTCAAACATTTTAATAATTTATGAAATTTTATTTATATATTAATCTTTTTATCAAACATGAATTTCACGATGTTCGTAGAAACTTCATACTTTTAGTTTTTATGATCAATTCAATTGAAATATATTAATTTGAAAAAATATAAATCAATTATATTTTCATAATATTAGTTAAGAACATATGTTTATTAATTAATATATATCTTAAATATTTAATTTAATATTATTTATAAAGTTTCTTATTTGTCTAGTATAAATTTTAAATAATTAATTTTTATTTTTAAAATTTAATATAATTTTATGATTGCAATTGTGCATCCAAA
>JAJONR010006715.1:0-33140 GCA_029582245.1 Solanum etuberosum | reverse complement strand
TTCCAAAAGAGTTTTGAGCAGTTTGAGTACCATCTCTTTTAAGAGAAAGATTTTTGAGTAATAATCTCAAAACACAGAAAGAGTTATGTTTTTAAACATATGAGCTAGTATATTTTGAGAGTAGTATTGAGCACCGATATGGGGACGAGTTTAGATAACTCAAATCTCCATAAATCATGTATCCAACGTGGGTAGAAAGGGTCATACTTTTTAGATGATTCCTTAATTCTTTTAGCATAGTCTAGTGGATCCACTTAGTTGAGAGGTTTTATACCCCGACAAAGTATAAGACAGTTCTGGCAGCGTGGGTGAGATGTTGTATCATCACATAACTCATAGTGATGGTTGTCGGTTCGAAAATCTCCCACAGAGTTATATTGTATTTTTATATACAAATTGAGTTATTATTGTATTTTTATATACAAATTGAGTTATTATCTACTGTTTTAAAAGCCTTTCATATATTGCATCTTTTATTGTTGCTTTATCCTTGAGTATCTTGAGTTGAGTACCTTTGAGTTGAGTATCATATCTTTGAGTTGAGTATCTAATTTTTGAGTTGAGTATCTTATTCTTGAGTTGAGTTGAGTTGAGAAGAGGTAAGTATGTTTCCTTTTTATTAAGTTCAAGCCTATGTTTATGCTTTATAATTCCCCTTACATGCTCGTACATTCCACGTATTGAGCCATTTGGCCTGCATCATGAACAGGTATTCAGGATCATCAACATGCATTTCGTTGAGGTCATGTGATATTCTAGTCAGCTTTGGTGAGCCTTCTTATATTCCGGAGGACTTTACATTTACCTTACAGTTAGTAGTTTTGAGATGTCGTGGGTTTTGTCCCGATATCTTTCTGTAATAGTAGAGACTTCATAGATAGACAGAGTTGAAGAGTTTTCTGTATTTACTTTCTTTTGAGTATTGTTCAGAGTTTCTTAAAGTTCACTATTGGAGTTCAATGAATTTAATTCAATTTAAGCTTATGTATGCTTGAGTGAGTCTTCCGCCTGTAGCCAGCCATGATGAGGGTTCGCTTGGGGACCAACAATGGTTCTCGAGTGCCGGCCACGTCCAGGATGTATGCTCAAGTCGTGACAGAAACTTGAGCTTTCCCTTTCCGTTGGGCCTCCAAATCAACACAAGCTATTTAAATAAATAATCACAATAAGAATTTAGAACTAACAACACTTATATCAAGCTGTTTGGAAAACAACGTCAAATAGACCCACAAACCCATTTACGAAAAATGAGGTTTAAATCTGGAAAATTTATACAAAATTGTGTTAGTCAAATAATTTGGGACTCACTGATAAAAACCATTTTGAAAAAAGAGTAGAACTCAACCCATAATCATCATTTTAGTAAAACTAGAAGTTCTTGGAAACCTTTCAAACTTAGAAGTTTCAAACCCTTAATTGATGTTTAAAATCACAAATGATAATTGGTAAATGAAGTTTTAGGTTCACAAAGACTTATCCAAAAGGTTTACCATGAAAAATCTCACTTGAAATCACCTCCTAATGGTTCTCCAAAATAGTGAAAATGGGGAAGAACCCCGATTTTAGGAAATTAACACTGCCAGTGAAATTTTACCCTCCAGGAACCCATACCCCCAGCTATGAAATTTTACCCTCCACGAATCCATACCCATTTCGTTTAGAATCCCGTACACACAAACCAAATATGCTACCCAATTGAAATCGACGTTCTACACTCAATGAAATTATTGAAATATGAATTTGAGGTCTCCTTGACCCAAAATACGTGAAAGTTTAAATAAACCAACATTACGTGAAAAAAGACCAAACTGCCCTCGGAACCTCCAAAAAATTAATTAAGACCTCACCTAAGCCTAAAATCATCCCTCAAATCCAATAAAATCATCGACAATCCGATCCAGACATCTGATCTCCGAATGTTGACCAAAGCCAACTCAAGATTGATTTCACTTACACTTCCAACCCAACACCCTAAAATCCACGAAACGACTCTGAATCAGGAAACGACGATGCTCCTAGTCCAAATTCCACATTGTGAAGTTGATGAAACTGTCCTTTTCGAGACTCGAAACTCCGATTGATACCAAAAATCACTTTTAACAATTTTAAACCTTTCAAAACTCTAAACTTCCACAAATCATAACTTGCAATCAAATTTCAAAACCAACTTCACAAACTGATAAAAAATGACTCGAGGCAACCATCGGGAGGGGTAAAACAGTAATTTCATGCAAATTTCTAAAAATGACCTTCCGAGTCATTACAACGACCATTGAGTTAATGAAAGAATGATCCCTACTTCTTCGTTATGTGAGACCTTTGAAAAACTACATTAACTTTTCAATGGAATACCCTTTGACCTTTGCTTGTTTTTTGAAGTTTCAATTGATGTGACTACTTTAGCCTACCACTTATAGCCATGAGTGATTTTAAATTAAATGCAAAGCATGTCTAAAAAGTTAGTTGATTGAAATAGGTATCTAATCAAATGAAAAGACAATTAAAATTAATTGCTTAACTTGTATGCATAGGTCGACCGCATTACACTTAGCATGAGGATTGTCAAGTATAATTGTGAATATAAAGTTAATTAATATGAACTACAGTTTGCCTCTTTCGAGAATAAGAGAGAGGAAAAACAGTTATTGAAATAGCAAATGATGTATGGAGTATTACGAGTAAAAAGATCATCCTGTTCGAAGTGAATTCTTTCCATATGTTATTGAATTCTTACATGGAGCTCTTTCGTAACTTTAATAGGTAAAAGTAAAACTCTTGATGCTTACGGGTCGCACAAGCAATTTATTAGTATAATTACATGTTTTATTGACATAATATTGATTTGTGTCTAGCCCATCATGAGAGAAGTGGGAAATGTTGGATATTTGAATTGGGTCATGGGACGTTTCATATTGATTAACTCGATTCGCTTGAAATAGATATAAAATTATGGGCATAAACATTTTCTAAACCCGTCTCTTCAACACTTTCAAAGAAAATAAACCAACTCTAATTTTACATGTCATATTTAAGACCATAACATTAAACGTCGTTTGGATATATTATACATATCTTTAATATATACCACAAGATTTATAAGTATTCTATATTTCCTTAAACTCCGTGTTAAATTAAACTAAGACAAACTATGAATTAAAACAAAAGTAGTTCTACTATTTCATACTTTGATAACTTGATCAAAATTTCTTTACTCCACGTGTTAAATAGGAAAAGAATAAGCTTAAACAAAAGATTATAAAAAAAAAAAAAACTATCAAAAAGGAGAGACTCACTATTAATTTTATTCTCCTAAATGCGATCCAACAATACCGCAATATATATACCGTACTATCCGTGATTCAAATGATATTATTTAATATTTGAATGTAACTTATATTATATCAAGAAAAAGTACACACGTTTAGAATTTAATTTGTGTAGAGAGGAGAATATCTTATATGACACAATTCTTGTCAAGTTGATAACATTCCCATAAAGTTACTTATCAGAATCCCACTTATAATGCTTTATATTGATGGTGAGTTCAATTTGAAACTAATGGGTCGTTTGATAAGATGTAAAAGATTAGTATTGAATATGGTGTATTAATAAAATTGACATCAGTAATACTTATATTAGATGTATTATTTGATTTGGTATATTAAAAATAGCATACATTGCATAATTTCTAAATATAATTTTTTTTTTTACAACTATACCATTCACAAATATGGTGAAAAGTTTTTGAGAATAATTGTATCTTTAATCATGCTAATGCATGCATTAAAATTTAAAACCCTTTGCATTGGTAATATCATGAATTTTCCATGTATTAGGTATACATACTTTAATACCAAATAGAATATTATTTAACTAATATTTGTATTAATTATATCGAAAAAAAATAAAATCAAATAAGATAATAGCAATATGTGAAGCTAATGCATTGCAAACGACCCCTAAGAAATCATTATTATTGGACTGAACTCTCCTAAATAAAAGTAATACTCTAATGAAGGTGACTTTCAGAATCTTGTCTTCTTCATGTTGCTTTGAAAAAATTCGATTGTCACAACCTCTTTCAATGAGTTGATAATTTACACTTCTATTATTCTCAAAGGACAATATATCAAATGACACTAACTAGTAAATCTATTTTTCACATTTGCACATCTTTTTCCCCAACCACCCTTGTGTTGCCTCTTGCTATTTATACTGAGCCACAAGCTTTTGTGCCACTCCACTCACAAATATATTACCAAATTGAGCAATTTTTAAAAGAGAAAAAATATTGAAAATATCTCTGAACTTAATCTAAATTATTAGTTTTATCCCTGAACTATTTACCACTGACAACCTTAAAAGCACTCCTCTAGCTATTTGACTAACTTAATTTAAATCCACCCCTGATCTGCCATAAGACATAGCAAGTGGTCTCAAACTCTTGTAGGAGCATGAAACTCTTAATAAAAAGACGAGAGAAGTGTTGAAAATACCTCTAAACTTGTCGATAATTTAGGGGTGTATTTCACTTTTGTTGCAAGATTGGGGTGTATTTAAGTTCAGTTAGTCAAGTAGAGGGGTGTTTTTAAGATTGTCAGTAGTTCGGGGATGAGACTAATAATTCGAACCGAGTTTAGAGGTATTTTCAATACTTCTCTCTTTTCAAAAATGAAAAGTTTAATCAAAATCAACATTTTGAGTTAACAAGGTTAGATTTGAGTTTTGACAATTTCATTAGGTTTGAAGAGTGATTTATAACTTGATTGGATCCCTAAGCACTTAGGAGTGATTACGAATATTGAGTTGATTTTTAGCTTTTTAGAAAGTTTGAATTGAAGCTGGTCTTTGCATTCTCATAGGAGGGAAATAGTCTATTAGTATTTTAATTATTAGGAAAAAAGTCTAGATTTATTTATGCACGTTGGCAAATTATTTCATATATTACCCTTATTATAAACAAAACCCAACATGAAATGATCAGTGGACTCCATGTATTTATATTTTTCAAATAAAAAAGTTAAAATGTATCCTCAACTTTTGACAATGACTTAAGATTACCTTCAACTTGAGTTTGTTTGGGTTAGCAAAAATAGCTTTTAGCAGCAATAAATATACATATTAATAAAGGGTGTTAAAGTCTTTATCAGCATTAGTTAATTGTTATTTGATCTAGTGTTGTTATAGGCTTTAGGGAATTTACAAAGAATGTTAATTGCTCTAAAAATATATATTTAGTGGTAATTAAGTCATTTTTATTAATTAATTACCGCTAAAGATGATTTTTGATATACAATAATAGATGATACTTGACTTTTCTAGTATAGGCATCTTTTGTTGAGAAGTAGATGAGGGAAGATGCTAGTTCCTAGCTTTCCGATATTCTTATAATGGGAATTTTTATGTTCATATTTCATTTTAAATTGTCTGCCACAATTTAAATACTTTTGTTCCCACATATGAATAGTACTTATCAAACTATATCTTAATTTATAAAATTTATTTGATATCTTAGATATATGTGGTTTCCCACAAGACACATATCCAAATATTCAATTTAGTCTTTTCAATTTATTTCTTTTAGTCAAGGAACATATTCAAATTTTTTATAACATTACCATAAATTCTTCTTGTTTGAATTACCATCTTATATGCATGCAATGCATTTCCCTCCTTATCATAAAAAAAAATTGATCTAAACATATCCTTATAATATTTATTCCTTCTTATCCTAATTCCTTTTGAAATAAACCCTAATAAGTATTTGTAGACCACTTACGTTTTCTCTTGAGAAAATTACAGCAAAATATTCTTTAAGTCATTTAGTTTACAAAATATGATAGGGATATATATTTATACATACCTATACATATAATATTCGTATATACATACCTATACATATAATATACATACCTATACATAACATATATCCAACATATACAACATAGTGTATATGTAATGTATATGTCGATTATTTTTGATAAACCGAATGATATATATTAATAACCATCATTTTTGTTTTAGGTGCATTTGGTATAGGAAATTATTTTTAAGACTTTGGTTGGGTATTAAAATAGATGGAGGTGGGTGAGACATGTCACATGTGCATAATGGTGGGTTGATGATTTTTGAGTTGAGAAGACCTACCAACAATGTTTATTTAATGGCTGAAGTAAATGATACTATCAAATAAGAATTGAGATGTTTGTTAAGAAAACAAAAACTTTGAACTTCCATAAACGCAACATACTTTCCCTCTTTTGGGGTAAGCTATGTTCAAATTCAACAAGCTAAATCAACCAAATACTAAGGGTTGGAAAAAAAAAGGAATTTTCGTAATTGTCACTATAATAAACTTAATTATGCTCCTTAGCTATAGTTTGCATATTTACGGGTTGTAGGACAGTTTAAGTTATCTCGTTTGTATAACTTGCGGGTTTGTATAATTTGCAGGTTTGTATAATTCCCGGGTGAGTTTGTATAATTCGCCAATATGTTTGTATAATTGAGATGTTCTTGTATAAACTCCAAATAACAAATTTATACAAACACAAACATCTGAACTTTAAACAATTATACAAATTATATTATAGAAAATTACATTATACAAAAGTTATACAAATTATATTAATACAAATTCCGAATTATACAAACGTGTGAATTATACAAATTTGGAACTCAAGCCCACGTAATTATCACTGAATGTTGGTCGCGAGTGGTAATTAACTAAAACTATAGTTATGATGACTAATTAACTAGTATATGTTTGTTTAACCATGTAATTTTCCAAAAAAAATAAAATAAAATTCGGGCCTAGTACATCCATAAAAAAAGAGTTAGTTAATTAGACGGTTCATTTTCAATTTTAAACTTTCAAGTTAGTTTATATAAACACTATTAATATGAGTGCTAAAACCTTGGAAAACGATTAGGATTAGGGTTAGGGTTTTTTGCATTTATTAGAAGGACCTTTAAGGCTACAAAAATAAGTAAAATTCATCCGCTTTGTAAGAATTATAAATAATTGATGACATAAGTGATCAATGCTGGAATTACACTGTATTTGTTGTTATTATAAGTGATCATTGCAGAAAAATTTGCAAGTCTCCTAACTAGTATTTACAATTTGAAATACTATACTACGAAAAAAGTCTCTCAAGGAAAACAGTGTATGTATTCTATATTTAACTTAAAAGAGTTTACTTCCTACCGATTCATCTTCCTATATTGTCGTTTTTTCATTTCTCTTCAAAAAGTGACAATCCTAAATATAAAGTTAATAAATACTATATTGTTCTTCAATGGTGTGATGATTTATATTATTTCTGAAATAAATGGAAAACAAGTGTGAAGGAATTTAATGACGAGACAACGTTATAAATTTTACGTAACATAATTGAGTTTTTGGCTAAAATCATTCTTAAAGTATGACTTAAATCTAAAGTACATCCTTGTGTTATATACGTGAACAAAAAACGTCCTTGCACTATCCAAAAAGTTGCAGGATTTATCCTTATGTCTATTTTTTTAAGAAACTCACGCTAGCAACAAGAAAATGTGCCAAGTGTACACATGGTTAAGCTAGTCAAGTTGAGTGATTTTTCTAATTTTTAGAAATTGAGGGTTTAAATCATATTCAGACAAAATATATTCAAATTCTAAATATTTTTTGTAAAAAGTATGGTCAAATACAACTCCAACTTCAAAAATTTCAAATAAAGTAATTATTTTTTATTTTCATAACTAAACGCCTACGTAATTTTCCTAAATTTCCAGCATTTCTATACATCGTATAAAATGTGAATTGCATTGTATATAACACACATACATACTAAATATTTTATCAAAGAAAATCTCTAAATAGTTAGGCGTAATATATTCAAAATGATTTTTTTTACGTAATCTTTCTAACCATCGGAACCTACTGTATAAATATTTCAAGACTTATGTATTGTTGTAAGTCAATTTACTTGATGATTCAAAAAATATATAAACTAACAACACACAAAATTTAAATTTCGAGAATGAAAGATTCATTTTCTATCCATATCGATCTTTATTCTTTTTAGGTAACTTTGATCTTCTCGTCATGGTTAAGACATGATCAAATTAAAAAATATATATTTTTTATTGGTTCAATCAGTTTCTTAACAAAAATAGACCAAAGGATGATTCTTGCTATTTTTGTATAGTATAACAATGTCTTTTGCTCACTTAAATAATATAAGAATGTACATTAGATTTGAGTCATATTTGAGGGATGATTTTAGCCAAAAACTCTAACATAATTTGTAGGTGGGTTAGGCAGTGCAATTCAA
This sequence comes from Solanum etuberosum, assembly GCA_029582245.1. Lineage (NCBI taxonomy): Eukaryota > Viridiplantae > Streptophyta > Magnoliopsida > Solanales > Solanaceae > Solanum > Solanum etuberosum. The sequence continues at coordinate 24,822 of JAJONR010006715.1, read as the reverse complement.
TTTCATTTACCGATAATTAACCCCCCAAAAAAAAAAAAGGAAAAGCAACTACCCATTGCTTGTTCTATCTACTTAAATGGAAGAGGAGAAAATGTAAGGCTTCCTTTCTTGTACTTCTGCAATTATTTTGTGATGAATTAAAACCTTATATTTTTTGTTGAAGACATTAAATTTAATTAACATCCATTGAAAAAAGGAAATAAGAAGAAAATCATAATAAACATAAAAGAATTATAATAAGTGACTTTTAATAAACGGAAAGTGAGAAATAGTTTTATAAATTAAAGACAAAAATATCTAATTACCCAAATATTCATATTATATTTACTAATTATCTCTGTAGTTTGAAATAATTATATACTGTCTCACTAATTACTATCTTATACCAGGTTTCAAGTCAGATTAACCACTACAAGAAAAATGGTCTTTAACGAGGAAAAAAATTGTCGCTAAAAGTTCCTATGCAGTCGTTATTAATTAACTACGACCGGAAAAAATACGGTCGTCACCGATTGTTAAAAGCGTTGTTGTTAAAAGTTAACAATCAAATTTTAAATCCGATCGTTAAAAGATCTTTAGCGGCAGAAAAGAATTCAGTCGCTATAGCTGCCTTTAGCGACCAAATATCCCTCTTTGATAGTGGTTGCTATAAGTATTTTCCTCTTTATTTGGTGACCACTTAAAATTTCACCAGCCCTCTATAATCCCAAATATCTATTTTAATGTGAGATTGCTATTTGATCATGTATTAGTGTCACGCCCTGAGCCTATACAGTAGGCGGGTCGGCACTCCGAATGATTGTTGGTCCAAGCAAACCCTTGGTCTGACTTACTACTATACTAAAGGTAACAAATATGCGGAAACTTTTAAAATATAAGCATATAATAACTTTAGAAACAAACTTAAATACATTATTTAAAGATTTAAAAATCTGAATAATATATATGTCTGTAAAACAATGTTGAAAGTTATAACTCAACTGACTCGTCTATTAAGCCTCTAACATACTGAAGATAGGTTATTGGGACAAGACATTAGGCTACTTGAATACTTTGGTAACAATATAAACCAACTACTAATACTTAAGATAAATTGGTGCCCTCCGAAAGCAAGGAGGTCTCACCAAAGCTGTATGAAATAGGTCCTAATGATGCACCTACTATCGTGAGTACCTGAATCTGCATCATAAAATGGTGCAGTTCCGAATGACGTCAGTGCATAGAATGTACAATATGTAAAATAGATAAGTGAAACAACTGTCTAAAATTGAACATATATGTTGAGCTGAAATGAGTAACTCTGAATATAAACTGAAACAAGGTCAACTAAATAGTAAAACATGCATGTGTGCTTTAACAACAAAACTTTAAAATTGAATATATATACAATAATAGAAAATACTGAAAATAACATAACTTTACTTTTCTTGGGGAGCTTTTAACAATACATACATCATATGAGCTCATGATGTCCAACAACTAACCCCATTGAGAGGGCTACCCTATACGTTTCCTGGATATAAAACTTATCTATCTGATGTGGATCCACTAATTGAGCCTTAGAGGGCTAAATGAGTTGACCGACAAAGCAATATACTCAAATTCTACGGTGACACATAGTTATGAGATTTTAATTTTTTAAATCTGCATCCTCTCGGTGCTAAATAATCCTCTCAAAATAATCTATATAGGCTCATAATATATCATGAAAATTATAACTGAAATCATATAGTGAGACATTGCTCAAATATGTAAATTGTACTGCTAGTGAGACTAAGCTCACAATTATCTAAAACAACTAATAGTATATTCTAAATTTTCATAATCAAAGACAATTTTCTTGAAAAGCATATCTGTCTATAATGGAAAGTTGTAATCTTTCGTAATGAATCTTTTAAGTGACTACACTTTCTTTAAAATGTAATCTTTAAAAAAAGTATAAATAAATTTCACAAAAACATACTTTCTTGAACTCTTTTGTGAAATAATGCACTTGAATTTAGAAATAAGAAAATTTCTTGAAATATTGATTGAAAATCTCAGACGTACTTCTTTTATGAAAACAATGTATATGAACTATTATATAAAGTTTTCAAATATATATGGCTAGAAAGTGATACGTGTGGTAGCAGGAACAACGAATCAAAGATCATTAATGATATGAAGTGTCATAATTTTCTATCATAAAAATCAAGAATCAACAATAGGAAACTATAGAGAATTTGAAAACATGAACCTTGGGTAAAAACCTAGTTTTGATCTTACTAACTAAAATTGTAGATTTAGGGCATGAGGAAGGACTGAATTCCTCACTATGATAGTCTTACATACCTTAAACGCTTAATGAATCTTGCAAAAGAACTCTAATTTGAAGAAGAATGATCAAGAAACCATTTCTTGAAATTCTTGGATTTGTTTTCTTGAAAATCATTTGTTTTGATGGAAGATTCTTGCTTAGGATACATAATCATATATTAGAATCATTAGGAAATTGAGAGAGTATGATTACCTTTTTTTGGAAGGAAGAATTCTTAAATGACCTATTCAAAAATTAAGTCTTGAACCCTAGAATTAAATTTTTGATTTCACTAGAGATAGGTGGGTGATTTTGATGTTAGAATCTTGTAGAAATTCAAGAATTTAGGTTGTAAAATCATGGAAATTACTTACCAACACTTAGTAGGGTTGAAGAGAGCTTTTCGGGGCTGTGGAGGTCGACCAAGGTGTCATGATCCAAAAAATTGGATGTGATGGAACTTACCTTAAGCCACCAAGACAAGTCAGCCTAAAATTTGATTAAACAATTAAATGTGGAAATAAAGCAGAAACAAAATCTCAACATAATAAAACAAGTGGTTTACTTAATCAAACTCAATAATACCCCAAAACGTGGTTGTCAAATGTCAAGCCACTACTGTATTACAATAGAAGTGAAGAAAATACAAGTCTCAATGTCATTGTTTCTAGAATAGAACAAGTCCATACAAAGGAGAACACTGTCAACTGAGATGACAAGCAGCTACCTTACAAGTCTCCACCGAAATCTTTGGACAAGAATAAAAGAGGGAGAGTATCGCGATCATCCGGGCTCGTAACCTACATAAGTGTAGAATCAAGAGGGTGAGTACCAAATAACACGGTACTCGATAAGAGAACCACTAAAGATAAGGTAAAGCAAGAAAGAATACAGGTACTCCTGTCACACCCAACCGAACCTCTACAACTACAACCTGCACGAAAATCATCTCAACCTAAACAATTCAAAATACACAAGCACATAGTAAGCAATACCAACACTTCACCATATATAGATCATCAACACCACATATCAAGTTCAGTAATCATAAACTTCACAAAACACTCACGTGTTCACAAATGGTAAATGAAAACACTCAAATCACTCTAAATGCCAATTAAAAGAGTGAGCGATCGTAGTAAGTAAAAATCCAATGAAAATTTTGAGTCGATTTCCAAAGGAAATGATAAATCGTGGAGAATTCCTTATAAAGAAATTTGGACTTTAATTTAGCTCATTTGTAATGGTAAGAACAATTGGGTGGATGATACCGCCAACTTAATATAAAGCTTTGGTTATCAGTTATCGCAATTGAACTAAAGTATAGATGTAATCAAGAGTTAACAGGCAATCTAGGGGTGCGGGGATTGGAAATTTATGTCACCTAGGGGTAATTGTGCAGCTCTATTATGATGAACATTCATGAATAAGCTAAGTCATCTTTATTGACACTAATCATCTTTCAATCTCAGAGCATCTATGCATAGAATCTCCTTTTGGTCGCATCTAAATGTCAATCTAAACAATTCAATACCGTGCTCTATTCTCTTTTCAAGAACAGGGCAAATAGATCCGATCCATAACCTCTTTTTCAAGCAAGTCACGGACATGAAACCTAAATTGCTAGTATTGAACTAATTACCCACTCCAATTAATCTCTTTCAAGCATCAATAGGAGATCAGAAGTAGGAATTAGATTTGCAACCTTAACCCTTAAGTTAAACCCATCGTAATTAGACCAATTCATGTATGAACAACAATGAAACATAGCATAGCACAATACCCACTACATTAAATCAACATCCAACCCCATTTGAGCACCCCTAGATCTTGGAGTTTTAGCCATCAATCACAAAAAGAAAAGAAATTATACCTTCCATGGGTAACTTGAAATCGAGCAATTAAAAGTAAACCCACTTTGGATTCAACTTCAATTTATCAAATTCAAACTCCAAGTTGTAAAACCCCAAAAGCTAGAAAAGTGTTCTTCAAAGGTAAAGTGATGTAAAAACTCTCAACTCTATTCTCAAAAGAGAACTTTTTAGACTCAAAATAGAACACCCTAAAATATGTATCCTTTGGGCTATTTATACTTTCCCAAAATCCATTTCGTGACTAACTCGATGACATTAGTCAGGCTCGTCAAACCTATTCGGTGACTCACCCTTCTCTCCTCAATTTGCCTTAGGATGCTCTAGGCTTCTGGTGTTTGAACCTTAGTTAGTAAACTCGATTGAGTCAACATTTCACGTTTGGTGAATCACCGAGTACCACCTTGGTTCGCCTTACAAGCAGTAAATCTTTGCTTTGCACACTGTCTCTTTGGGTGATGTGCATCAGGATCGTTGTTCTCATTCTGCGTATCATCATCTCTATTGGAGTCTATCGACCTTTTTTGATAGACACAAGTACTATGCACTGTCAATTTGAGCAATGTCGTTCTTAGTTGGCGATTCTCCCTTCATGTTAGGCGGTCAAAAATGTTTACTTTGCACTTTTTTTTTCCATTCTTTCAAACATCAGTCCTTGCCTTGTCCAATTGCCTTCATAGCTGCAAATCATCAATATTATATCATAATAAGAGAAAATTAGGCATTGATGACACTAATTATTGAGCTAAATGGACCTTAAATGAGTGAAAATCTACCAATCATCAACACCCCCAACTTAAACTTTTGCTTGTCCTCAAGTAAATCAAGAACACAAAAACCTCAATAAGGGTGTCTACAACAGTACTCGATGAGAGATAACATGTAAGTGCCAAAGCAAGACTACTCTTAATAACATGTTACCCTCAATCATGATCACAAAGCTTCAAATGATGATTAGCTAGTCTCACAACAAGCTCAAGCTCACTTTAGCTTCTTGTCTAATGCAAGAACATGTTTCAACAAATGCATTCAAGTGTCATCACATCAAGACCAATTTCATGCTCTCACAAAGCAAATCAACAAAGGTATAAGGAATCAATGCAACTCGTGCTCTCTCAAAAAATAAACACATGCAAGATTTGTCCCATAGGTTTGCCCATATTTTCCAATCATCACATAACCTAATTCATGCAAGATCTCAATGGTCTTTTAGGCTTGTAATGGGAATGAGGGTTAAGGTATGATCAATTTGGATTAGTGACTTTATCTTTTCAAAGCATTGTTGCAATCATTATCATCTCTTCTCAAGTTATTTTTCTTCTTTTTCATTTGAGAACTCAACCCTTGACTTGTCACTCAATTTATTCGGACTCCCCTTTTATTTCATTCACTTCCCTCTTCTTTCTTTTTTTCATTTTTAAGGCATTTTCATGACAATGATATTTTTTTTATAGGAAGGGATTCCTTATTTTTTGTTACACTTTCAAAGTTGAGTCTCATTTCATCTTTCTTTGTCCTTCACTTGGCTTTCCTTCTTCCTTCCTTTCCATACTCCCAACTTAGGATTTTGGCCTAAGTTGGCTATTCAAACATCACAATACTTCAAAAAGGGTTTGGTTAGTAGGTAAGGACAATTTGGTTCAAGAGGCTTTCTTTTGATTGCCAACAAATAGGTTAGACTTAAATGGTGACAAAATGGATTCACACCCTCACAAGGTAATCACAAAGGATTATGGACAATTTGGTTCCCTCTTCAAATTGTTGCCCAACATCATATCTCGCATTCACCAAGAGTTAAATAATTGTATTAACAAGGAAAATTCTAGGACTCAACATGCATGTTTTCAAGTAAGAACTTGCCAAACATGGCACTTCAAAATACACGCATTTAGCACATCCTGAAAAGATCAAAAGCTTATGTGTGATGTTCATTGTAAGGCTCAAATCAAAACGCATCTAGTCAACAAAAAATTCAAAGAGATCGCTCAAAAGTGCAACCACATCGATTTCATTCTCAGAACACCAAAACTATACACTATGCTCATCATTAGTACTATTCAAGACATCGATATTGAACACAATCGATCCTCAAATTATTATCAATGAAAACTTCAAGCATTTCACGATGTTAAACTCATGGGGGTGCAACATTAAGAGAGAACAAAAAAGAAATAAAGAGAAAAATTTAACCAAAAAGAGCACTTTAATATAGACAAAAGTAATACTATAAATATTCAAAACTTAAAATAACAAAATACAAACCAAAAGGGAAATATTAGCCTAAAGGCCCCACCAAAATTAGTATGTAGTGTCCTCAATGTAGTACAAAAAAAGTACGAGGAGGCTGAGATAAAGAGTCCACCTGACAGGCTATGCCTATGGAGCACTCTCGTCCGGAGTCTCAAGTGGTGATGCCTCAAGAGGGACATCAATGCCCGTCTCAGTGGAGGCGGCATGAAAGGCTCAACTGGGGCATCAATGCCCGTCTCAACAGTAGGAGGTAAGGTGGGGTCTGGATTGACTCCACTAGAACTAACCTCGAAAGTCTATCGAAGAGATCTCTCCATGGTTGCCTCAAGAATGACCTCATTGGTGTCCTGTATGTAACACCTCAGATTCAAAATGGGAGAAAATGTTCACTTTTCAGAACCTGGTGTCAGTATCGACAGACGCCACCGACGGTTCGTGGTTTGACTCACGGACCGTAGGTAGGCCCGTGGTTGGCCAGTATAGTTTTCCTAAAAGAGTCAAGGTTTCAGCACTTTTTTACGGTTCACCAGGACGACCCATCATTTAATGCACGAGCCGTAGGTAGGTCTCGTAGGTGAGTCCCAGACTTAGAGAAATTCTAGGGTCAAAAGTCGAGACCCACGGTCGGGACCCACGGTCTATCGATAGAACCACGGTTCGTGGGTGGGTCCCGTCATTCAAGGTCTAAAATCTTGTCTCTAAACTCCAAACGATAGCCAACCAGTATGGTCCATGGTCTGACCAATGGACCATAGCTTGTGTCGTCGACAAGAGTCGACTATTATTTTCTTAGGGGATTTTGGGTCTTTTCCTAATTATTCTAGCCTAATACTATATCATTTTACCCTTTATCTGAAGCCCTGTATAAGTGTTTTTACCCTCAAATTTCCCCAATTGAAATCATTCTCTCAAATTCCTAAAAGAAGAACAAGTCTTTCTCTCCAATATTTCTCTCTAGAAGGAGGAGGAGGAAGAGGAGGAGGAGGAGGAGAAGGAAGAAGAAGAAGAAGAAGAATAAGAAGAAGGAGAAGAAGAAGACGAAAATGAAGACGAAGATGAAGAAGAAGACGAAGACGAAGAATAAGAAGGAGAGGGTTTCAAGATCAAGCCTCCAAATCCTCCATTGCTTCCTAGCTTTTGGCATCAAGGTATGATAGTTTTCATCCACGGGCCCCTTTCCATTGAGTTCCTAAATTTTTCAATTTACAAAGTTAGAAATCTCCTATTGAGTTAGGGTTTTCTTCCATGTCATGGATTCCTTTCAATGTTGATTTACTTAATTGATTTATGAAATTTTATGCATGAATTGATATAATTTTAAGGTTTTAAGATGAATCCCCATAAACCCATGCATAACCTATGTTTAAGCCATGATGATATAATGTTGGTTTAAACTATGAATGATGAATTTATGAAAATATGCATGTCTTCTCTTTATGAAATAGAGGTAAATGAATTTGAAGATGCTTTAACTTTGAAAATATGATGAAGCTTATGAATTACTGAAAAGAATGCATGTTCATGAAAGTATGTTAATGACAAAAGAAAGCTTATAGATGAGAGTGTTGATATATTCTATAAAGCTTGGCCACATGACATGAATGACATCTAGATTTTCCCTCAACGCTTTTAGAGCTATCTTCCTAAATTAGGTCTTGATTAGTATGGTATTCGGATATGCCCTCAATGATTAGAGACCACGATTTTAAAACTATGTCCATTAGTATTAGGGGCATCTCTAGCATGAAATGAGTGACTATGGGCCTTGAAAGCTATTATGAAAAGATCATGGATGGTGAAATGTTTTCTCACACATGGTGTAAGGAGATATCCTATGATAAGACACGTGGCGACTACCCATGTATTGTAAAGATAAGACAAGTTAAGATTAATAACTACTTTGTGGGATTTATGCTTAGAACCGAGAGGATATTGATATGGAAGCCCTCCCGAGTTGAGGCTGGGTTTCTAGTAGCAATCTCCTTATTCCTTACCTATGTGCCCCCATAGGATGATAGTCTAGATAGAAATTAGCTAGTGGATCCAATTTAGCTCAGATTCATGGTTCTACCTTGGCAAGTAGGACAACCCTTTTCGGTGTGGGAGACACTTGGGTTCCATGTTATAGCTCACATGGTCTCTATGTCGGTTAAGGATACTTCCCACAATAATGAACCAAGGTTACCTTTAAAGTATCTCACACGTGTTTTAAAAGATGATTTAACTTGCATTGACCATGATTACAATTATGTTTTCCTAACTTCTTATCTTATGTCTTAACTTGGTCTTTTCATATCATGAAAATGTCATTTTAAGCATGTTTTCAAATGTTTTATGCATGACAATCATACCTGGTACATATGTGTACTAACACATACTCTTGCCTACATTTTCCCAAATGTAGGGTCCAACCTTACAGATTCGCACTTTCGTGGCTAGGTATCTCATATAGAATCTTGAAGATTGGTGAGTCCTCATATTCTGAGGAACGAGCTTGATCTCCCTTTCTATTTTTACTTTCAGTTTCTTTTTGGAACTTGATGTACGGGCTACGTCCCGATCATTTCTTATGTACTAGATGGGTTTAAGACGATGTTTAGACTTCCGTTTTTCTCTATAAAACTTTTTTATGTTGAAACTATCTCTTAATCTCTTATATTTTATTATCTTGGTTGATGAATACTAAGTGGCTTGTATGGGGCCTCTCGAGTCTTATATGCCATGTTACGCCTAGGGTCTACCTTGGGTCGTGACAAACTTGGTATTCAAAGCACAAGGTTTAGAAAGGTCCTAGGATGTCTCATGAGCCACGTCGAGTAGAGTCTTGTTCATGAGTGTGAAGCATGCCACATTTATGAATGAGAGGCTATAAGATGTTTAGAAAGTTCCACTTCTTTCATCATTCTAAAGTCATGCGGTAGAGTGTAACTCTAGGTGTCCTTCTCTCCTAACCCCTATTTATGCTTTTCAGAATATGCCTCTATGAAGGAATCCTGTGAGAAGAAATAGGAATGTTCGTGAAAATGTGAGACAAGAGGTTCCCCAAGTGCTGGTCGTCCCTTTGGCCGAGCAAGTGACTAATGATGAGTTTCGAGCCGCATTTCATGCATTTACCCAAGCTATGATGGCTCAAGCAAGTAGAGAGGTTGTGTCTCCCGTGTACCCAAAGGTGGGTACGACTGCAACAAGGGTGAGGGACTTTATTAGAATGAATCCTCCGGAATTTCATGGGTCTAATGTTGAGGAAGATCCTGAAGAGTTCATTGATGGGGTGTATAAGGTATTGATGATCATGGAAGTGACGCCGGCAGAAAAGGTGGAATTGGCCGCTTATCAACTTAAGGGTGTTGCTCAAGTTTGGTTCAACCAATGGAAAGAAGAGAGGGAGGTAGATGAGGGTCCTCTTTATTGGGAGAAATTTAAGGTAGCTTTTCTTGATAGATTCTTTCCCCCTTAGATGAGGGAGGCAAATGTACTTGAGTTCATTAACCTTCGCCAATGAGACATGAGTATGAAGGAGTATGCTTTGAAATTCACACAATTGTCTAAGTATGCTCTAACTATGGTTGCTGAACCAAGGGCAAGGATGAGTAAGTTTGTCTCGAAGATTCTGACTTAGTGGTCAAAGAATGCCTAACTTCCATGCTTGTTAAGGAGATGGATGTCTCCTGTTTGATGGCACATGCACAAGAAATAGAAGAATAAAATATTAAGGATAAAACTAGGGATTCAAAGAGGGCAAGAAGAGATGATGGTGAGTCGTCACATTCAAGGTCTGGTGGAAGTAATCGTTCTCAAGGTAAGGGTTCTAGTGAGCAAATGTGGCCCAAGTGTCGGGAGTGTGGGAGAAGACATAAGGGTGAGCGTCTAGTCGGTACAAATGCATGTTTTGATTTTTGAAAGATGGATCATACAATAAGGGATTGTCCTTCCGTTGCTAGAAATGAGGGAGATGATCGTCGACAGGCTCAACCCTACCCTTCCTCAGGTTCTAGTGATGGTCAGAAATAAGATAGGTTTTATGCTCTTCAGACTCAACAAGATCATGAGTGTTCCCTGGTTGTCGTAATTGGTAAGTTAAGGTCTTTTAGCTTGTGGTTATGCATTGCTTTATATTGAGTGTTTCATTGGATATGGTAAGATTCCATGTATGGAGATTGTGTTTAGAGTAGTCCTTGAAATACATGTGGAAACTTCTTAAGTGTTTACTTTTATCAATGGTTTAGTGGTTGTTAAGACTTTGGTGTTATGTTTGGGATTGAGGGAGATGGATTTGAAAAGACTAGTGGGGTTTGCTCCCAAGGGGGATATAGTGTGCTTCATGGTTGGTACGTGATTAGAACTATGTTGGTTTTGGAAGAGTTCCTTGTTATGGTTTGGTGGGTGAAAGTTTGGAGGCGATGTGACTTCTTAGTATCCCTATCTTTTTTCTCTATCTTCGAGCCTAGCTTGAGGTCTTAGCCCCTCATGGTTCACTCTTTAGAATTCTTGTGTCTTTGTCATCCTCATGATTCCTCATGCATGCATGTTCATGAAAAACGTGATTTTGAGAAGAAAAACAAAGAGCTAGCTTGATTGATTTATTCATGCTTATGTGCATTTGAGTATGAGTTGCATATAGACCTTATGAAAAGATGTTTTAAACATGTTTTAGCTTGGAGTCGAGGTTCCTCCTTGGTTATGTGCATTTCGATAAAGTTGCATTAATGATTGGGTTAATTAGTTCTCTCCTACTCTTTTCGTGCTAGTTGAGTTCCATTCAAGGAAGAATGTTCCCAAGGGGGAGATATTGTAACACCTCGGATTCAAAAATGGAGAAAATTTCAGTTTTCAAAAATTGGTGTCAGTACCGACGGACACCACCGACAGTCCGTAGTCTGACACACGGACCGTAGGTAGGCCCGTGGTTTTCCAGTCTAGTTTTCCTAAAAGATTCAAGGTTTCAGTACATTTTCAATGGTTCACCAGGACGGCCCGTCATTCAATGCACGAGTGATAGGTAGGTCTCGTAGGTGAGTCCCAGACTTAGAGAAATTTTAGGGTCAAAAGTTGAGACCCATGGTCGGGACCCACAGTCCATCGATAGAACCACGGTCCGTGGGTGATCTCGTCATTAAAGGTCTAAAATATGGTCTCTGAACTCCAAACGATGGCCAACCAGCACGGTTCTGGTTTGACCAACGGACCGTAGATCGTGTCGTCGACGAGAGTCAGTAGTTCTTTTCTTAGGGGCTTTTGAGTTTTTTCCTAATTATTCTAGCCTAATACTATGTCATTTTACCCTCACCTGAAGCCCTATATAAGTATTTTTACCCCCAAATTTCCCCAATTGAAATCATTCTCTCAAATTCCTAAAAGAAGAACAAGTCTTTCTCTCCAATATTTCTCTCTCTAGAAGAAGAAGAAGAAGAAAGCTATGGTTTCAAGATCAAGCCTCCAAATCCTCCATTACTTCCAAGCTTTTGGCATCAAGGTATGATAGTTTTCATCCATGGAGCCCTTTCCTCAATGAAATTCCTAAATTCTCCAATTTACAGAGTTAGAAATCTCCAATTGAGTTAGGGTTTTCTTCCATGTCATGGGTTCCTTTCAATGTTGATTTACTTAATTGATTTATGAACTTTTATACATGAATTTATATAATTTCTTAGTTTTAATATGAATCTCCATGAACCCATGCATAACCCATGTTTTCTAAGCCATGATTATATAATGTGGGTCTTAAACTATGAAGATGAATTTATGAAAATATGCATGTCTTCTCTTTATGAAATAGATGTAAATGATTTTGAAGATGCTTTGACTTTGAAAATATGATGAAGCTTATGAATTATTGAAAAGAATGCATGTTCATGAAAGTATGTTTATGACTCAAGCAAGCTTATAGATGAGAGTGTCTATATGTTCTATGAAGCTTGCCACATGACATGAATGACATCAAGATTTGCCCTCAATGCTTTTCGGGCTATTTTTCTTAAATTAGGTCTTGATTAGTATGGTATCCGGATATGCCATCAATGATTAGAGACCACAATTTCAAAACTATTTCCATTAGTATTCGGGGCATCTCTAGCATGAAGTGAATGACTATGGGCCTTAAAAGTTATTATGAAAAGATCATGGACGGTGAAAGGTTTTCTCACGCATGGTTGATAAACGATCAACTATACCTCATCCAATACTAGGTATAGGCGATCGTAATCTAGTATAAAACTCAACGAAGAGATGGGGTCGAATCCACAGGGAGCGGTACAAGTTCGAATTCAGTTACGAAGTTATAAATATGGTCTAATCGGTTATAGGAAAAAAATTTATCGAAAACATTTAGATAAATCTTAAGGGGTGACAAAAATGTCAGATGGGGGAAATTGTTTGTCAATTAACAACTAAAACAATTGCGAAAACAGGGGAAACAATAAGTAGAGAGGAATTCTCGGGGATGTGATCGATTATAGGTTAATTTCTCTATATGGGTAATTGTAATTTACTAACAATTGCTAAATCTCAATGGGTAGGCTGGACTATAGATGCAATAGCTTTCTCTCAAACAACTATTACGATTCAAGCGAGTTCTCTCGAACCTCGACAAGCTTAACACTACAAACATCTAAAAACCTTAATCTATCTACTCTCTCGAGCTAGATAGGTAGAATCAAGTTTAGGATTCACTCTCTCGAACCGAACCCACATCAACTCGATAACTACAATCATCAATCGAAAATCTAGCTCTAAACCTCTTTCTCAAGCAGGTCCAGAACACTAAATTAGAATTGCATTTGCAACTACAATTCATAGATTAATACAAATCTATCAATTAAAACCACTTCAATTAAGCATTTAAATCAGTAAACAACAATACCTATAAGCTAATTAAAACCAATAATCACATGATCACACCCCAATAATTGGGGTTTTAGCCACACATCAAGAAATAATTACCAATTATGTTAGCCATTAACTGGGTAATGGTTCTCAAATCTCTACAATGCTTCAAATCTACTTAATTCAAAACCCCAATTTAAAATTCCTCAAAACCAAGACTCAAAAGCTCTAAGTTCTACAATGAAAAACTTAGGAAAAACTAGATAAGACCCGACTTTAGATTCCATAATGCTTTTTTTTTCTGCTTTTCAAATTTTAATTTATAGTTTTTCAAATTTTGGCCTTCAGGACAATTAGGCGAAGTAAGTCGAGCATCGCCAACCAAGTCAGCGACGCGTCTTTTGCTCCATTCCATCATCGGTTTGCCTTGGCTCTTTATCCTTAGGGTTCTGTGACTTTAGGCGATCAGGTTCGAGGTCGTCAATCCGTTCGGCGCTCCACCGACTGTCCATTTCCATCACCAAGTAGGTTCTTCCCCAGGGCTGGCATGCTGGAACTTTAGGCGAGCTAAAGAGCCACTCGGCGGCTCGTCGAGTGGTCTTGGCGATCACCAGGATTGCCTTTCTTCCACTTCTTCAGCTTTTTCGCTCCTTTTTGCCCAGTAATGTCCTTGCCTTATTCCTTAGCCTTCATTGTTGCAAATCAACACTTTAACATTAGTTTAGAGCATAAATTAGGCATTGAGGACAATAAAACTATGAAAACAAAGCCCTAAATGAGTCGAAATCTCAGACTCATCAACACCCCAACTTCAACTTTCGCTTGTCCTCAAGTAAAACTCAAGATCAATCAGTTCAACAAGGATGTCTACAAAGTGTGCTACTCAAGACTCAACACAAATGCACACAACAGGTTCAAACTACACATACAACATTCAATTGTGCACTCTAATTTTCAAATTGTGACTAACCATTGTCAAATAGACTCAAGCTCACAATGCTTGCCTCAAATGCAAGTTCAAGCTCAACAAAAACATTCAAATGCCCTCACACCAAGAATGATTCCATTCTCACACAAAATTCATCAACAATTTATAATCTCGAAATCAAATACAACTCTCACACTCACAAAGATGAACACATGTATGACTTTACCCATAGTCTTGCCCTTATTTTCTAATCAACATTCTTTTCAGCTCACTCAAGATCACAAAGGTCTTTTCAAGGCTTGTAATGGGGCTGAGTGTAAAGGTATGCTCATTTTGGCTTAGTGGCTTTTACTTTCATGAAACATGGCCTGAAATTCACTTTTTCTCCTTCTTTTTCACATTCAAACATGTTCACAATTCACCCTATTATTCAACTCAGCATGACTCATTAGATACCCCATTTCTTTTGCTCCTTTCACACACGTTATTTCTTTGTCAGTCTTTTTCCATTTTCACCTTTTTCTTTTATTTCTCTCTTTTTTTTTACATGGAGGGGTTCCATCTTTTTCAAACCATTGTTTCAAAGGGGGATTTTTCACACTTCTTGACTTTCCTTATTTTCACCACACCCTTAACTTAGGCTTTTGGCCTAAGTTGGATACTCAACGAACCAATACTTCATCAAGGTTATAGGTGATGGGACAAAGAGGTCAAAGTTGCTCAAGTTTCTTCCAAAGAAAAGGATAGGCTCAAAAGGTGCCAAGAAAGGTTCACACTTCTCACAAGGTGGCCACAAAGAGGTATACTATCAATTTGGTTCACTCTTCACAACTTTTGCCTAAGATCATTTCAATCGCTTGCTTCAATCAATCAATTGGACTAACGGGGCAAGTTCTAGGTGTCATCATGCACAATATTCAAGACAATCTCACCACACATGGCATTCGACACAATTATCAAACAAGAATTTACACTTTCTAACTAGCGTGCAATGATCATCACAAGAGAATGATTCGACAACCAGCTAGTCACAACAAGATGCTAGGAGTTCACATATGACCTATGTAACTCAGTTTGCCTCATCGTAGCCGCACATTCATATTGTTCAATTGAGAGCACGATTCAAGTCATCGGTATTGACCACAACCGACACTTGAAAATGCAAGAGAACAGCCACAATCAAACATAAAAGAGGTGGGAATTTTTTTAAAAATCGGTTGAAAACCATTTGCAATTCAAAACAACGGACAAGCATAATGGATCAAAACCATATATATATAAAACACAAGATGATCCAACATTCACAAAATCAAAATAGCAAACATCCACAAAAACAACCCAAAAGAGGTAGGTATAGAAATACCTCACCCCGCCAAACTAATCTAGCAGTTGTCCTCAAATGCAAAGAAATGATAAAATAGTCTAAAAAGTAACAGAAATGGAATAAATAGAATCATCCTGTCAGGCTAAGCCTGGGGTGAAGTCTGCATGTCTGTAACTCCATCTGTCGGGGCATCACTGACCGGCTCATCAACATCCTTGGCTCCACTAGTGCCCACCATCGACGTCTCTCTGAGTGATGCCTGCACAACAGTCTCAACCATGGCTCCCTCAAGATCTGCCAAATCATCATATATGGCATCGTCTCTAACACCGAGCTCCTCCTCATCACTCTCCGCTTCAAACTCAGCATCTGCATCATCAGCCCTAGCAACATCTCTGATCGTAGTAGCGGAAGAAACCTCAACACTGTCTGAAATATCGCACTCGGGATGTCAAGAATCTCAATATTGCCGAACAACATCGACAAATCTGTGGACTTCAGCTCGTCCAAATCCTTGCGCAGCCCAACCACATCGGCCTTCAAAGCCATCAAAACAACAGAATAATCACCTCGGCCCTGCTCACAAGCCTTAACCTGTACCGTAAGGGCATCTAGAGCCAACATGTGGCTATTAATCAAATCTTGGTGCTCTCTTATCTCAGCCCTAATAGGAGCTAAGACAGAAATAATAACCCGCTCTATCATCTCAAGCATAATGGCCTCTACCCGAGAGGCACGCATATCAACAAAATGAGCCAGATGGCCCATCTTGTATAATAACGACTGGGTGATAGGGGGTCGAGAGACAACAGTAGTAGCAGCAGAAGAAGAGAGAGGGGGTGCAACAGTAGAACTAAAAGGTGCAGAAGTGGAAGGACCAGAGGTAATTGTAGGCTCACTGGCCTGAGGGGGTAGTATCGCCTCGGTCGGCAACATGTCAACATCAACTGCCGGGGACGTATCTACCAGTTCAGCCCTCCTCCTATCAGCCTCATCCCTCAAGTATTCGGCCTCTATACGTCAGATTTTAGTAGAAGAAGTGGGTGTCACCTCCACATCAATCTTCTCAACCATGGGAACACGGGCCCGCCGGCATAGCTCAGTGATCAATACGGGGAAAATAAGGGAGGTATGGCTCTGCTTGGCCCTCATGGCCATCTCTTGCTCAATGAGCAGCCCCAAATTCAACCTTTGTCGATCCATAATCGACCCTAGACAGGCAGCCTTCGGGTGTCAGAGGATTGACTCATTCTGTGAAGGCATGATGGTGCTGTAATGAACCCAAACCAGTATCTGGCAGCAACGTTCAGGTCCTTCTTCTCAATCGGTGCACCTACTTCGATCCACCTCGGAGTAACATCAGAAAGGAAGGGTTCCAACCAACCATTTAGATCCTCTAGGGTCTTATTCTTGATCAAGTCGGGGTAATCATGCATGAAATCCCGAGAACACCCGAGTACCTCATTTATCTATGTGCTGCTACACTTGACCTTCTTCCTTAGAAGAACCACGAAGTCAACTGGCTTGAAGGTACTTGCCTTCTTCTTCCCCTTTGGCACCAACTCTTCGTATGCCGCATAAAATTCCCGGACCCAAGTAGGGATGTAAGGGCCTCGGGGTTTAGTAAAGACTTCAAATTTGTGGAACTTCAAAGTGTTCCATACCTCAGGATACCTGTCCACCACACCGTCGGTAGACAACCGCTTATCTTCCAAAATGGTCCTCGAACCCTCGACCTTTAGCCTGTTGAGTGACCCAGGAGGAGGACCCTGAAATAGTGGGGCCTGTACCACTATCTACGCTGGAGCTGGAGTAGGAAGCACCGGGATCCTAGACAGATCATGTATAGCCTTGGAGCGTAGCTCCGCTCTCCTAGCCTGTAGGAGTTGGTCATCTTCCACCTCATAAATGGATGCTTGGGAACTCTCCTTAGACTGACCCTCACTGTCGGAGGGAGTGAGGTATGTAGAGTAAATACCTTCACTATCGGAGCTCTCCTTCGCAGGTGTCGGCTGCACAGGGCCCTTGCCCTTGCCATTTCCCCCTCTTGGAGGAAGTTTTGTAGTCGGGGCCCGGGAGGCAGCAGCCTCCTCATTGATTACTATTCCACGTGCCCTCTTTCGGGGCTATTGATTCTTTTCTACTAATTTAGGTCTAGCCATTTCTGCAACATAAAACAACACATATTAGATGCGATTCGAAGAAAAAGCAAAGTATGAAAAACTGCACAGAAAGACTCGCTGAACCGTTCAGCGAGTCGCTGAACCCCTTTGGCGAGCCAAGTCGGGCTCGCCGAAAGTTCCAGAGTAAACATTCTCAAAAATAAAAGCAGGTCGGTGAGGTCCAGGGCCAATCGGTGGATCACCGACTCCATTCGGTGAACTAGAAGTAGTTCGCCGAAAGTTACATAATAATTTTAGAAATTAGGGGAGCAGATGGGTGATCAGAAGTTACTTTCAGCGATTCGCCGAGTGAACTCGGCGAGCTCAAGCATATCGCCGAAAGTTACAGAACTCAGACTCCAAAATAGAGAATTAAAAGGCGATCTAGGGGACGTTAGGTGAACCACCGAACCACTCGGTGAGCTCGATCCAGCTCGCTGAGTAGTCCAACCTGCCAGATTTGTATCCCAAACTTCAAAATCTAACCCGTAGCCCACGAAAACAAAATTAAAATATCATTTCATGCAATTCAATTAAGACCCATTCCCACGGGGTACTTAGACTTCCCCCCATTTGGCCAAAAATAGCCAATTGACGTCTTTTGCCCTTAAGAATAACGTCAACCGCTCCATCATTGGGCAAAATTCAACAATTAGCACAATTCGAGGTTACTCAGACTTCACCCCGCTAGACCCACAACAATTTCAACACAACCCAACAATTTCAATATTCATAGACACTGCAATTCACTATCTAAGGCCAATTAATCACGAGTTCAACTAAATACGGGCAAATAAACCATCACACGATAAACAAAGAAACACCAAGCACAGATAACAACTACAAAATGATCATGCATTCGATTACAACCAATTGTAAAGTAGGGTTCGGAAAACCAACCTTGTATGCCGAATATTTGAAATGCTAGGCAAGCAAAGAATCCAAAACTCCTTCCCGAGTCGTAAATCTCACACAAAAAAGTAATAAAATGCAATACGGAAGCAAGTAAAAGCAATTTTGAAAGTTTAGAAGTCGAAAAGTATGAAAATGAAGAGATTTTGAATTTAAAACGGTTTGGCCTTTAAAACTCTTCAGTTCGCGCGCCAGTCGGCGACCACGGCTTACATCGTCGACCCACTCGGCAATGCGCCAAGTGGTACTTTAGCCCGCTAAGTTTTACAGAACTCCTAGCAAACTAGGTGGTTCCAACGGCGATCCAAGTCGGGCTCGCCGACCTGTTCGGTGAGTCACCGACCGGACCTTTGGTTTGCCTAACTGCCATTTTCCCAAAATTTCACCTTTTAAACCTGCACATTCAACACCCGTTATTCAAACAACAACATTAAAAGCTTAAACACCTGGGTTGCCTCCCAAGAATTGCCTTATATAACTTCGTGGCATGATGCGGATACATTTTTCAAGGTTTATTTTTCGGGTTAGCCAAGGTATCACATAGTAGACCCCCTTTTGGCCTTGGGTTCAAATGAGATGAGATTTGACCCATTTGTGTTTGCAATTGTTTGATGGACACTGAGTGAGAGGTGACCGTTTGATTGAGTGTGGAGACTTCCTCTTTCATTTCTTTAAGCACCTTGTCCGACCCTTCCACTCTATTGAGAATGCGTGCAAGCATATATTTTGTGCAAAAGTTCTGCGGGTCATCCCTTTGCTCCTTTGGCTTTTGACGTTCATGGGGTGGAATGTATATTTCCTTTTCACCATCCCGTTCCTTCCAATTCTCTGTCACGGTCTCTCCATCCATCATCCCTTTCTCTATTCCAACCTGGATTCCCACCCGGCCTTGGATAGCTCAGACAGAAACCTCCTCCTTGATTGGCAAGAAAATTCACTTCCTCATTATATAGAGCCTCAAAGTGTGCCTCCTCGGGGTTTACTCCTCTAACACCAACAACATTTATACTTTTCAACCCACTACCCATCACATTTTTTGATAAAATATCCAGTTGGGTCATCATTTTGGCCATATTTTGGTCTCGCTCTTGGTCCTTCTCGATCTGATCGTTTGTCATCCTAAAAGTTAGAGGAGACACCTCATCCTCTCGAGTGTACCATGCTCTATTAATCTTGGTCATCCCATCGAGGAGATTAGATACTATTTCGAAAGGTTGTTGCATTATACCTCCTTGGACAAGTTGATCAGCCACACCTTTTTTCACCGAGTCTAGACTCCGGTAGAAGTGTTGTAACAACACATTGTTTGGAAGTCGTGAGTCGTACATTGGAGTAACAACTTCTGAAATCTCAGCCACATCTCATGGATTGACTCACCCTCCAAATGTTTGAAGCCCTGGATATTGTCTCTCAATGACATCATCTTTGAAGGAGGAAAGAACCTTACGTAGAATACCTCGGTAAGTTCATCCCAAGTGGTAATGAAATCCCTCGGTAGATCAGCTAACCATTTGGTAGCTTCCCCCATCAACGAAAAAGGGAACAACCGGAGACAGAATGATTCTTGTGAGATGTTTTTGAACGAAAATGGACCACATACGTCCACAAAGTTTTGAATATGATCATGGGAATCATCATGATCTAGCCCTCCATATAATCCTTTCATTTGCAAGAGTTGCAACATTGTGCTAGTCACATGGAAGACAGCATTTCCCTCAACATGAGGTAAACGTTTAACACCTACACCACCCAATTGAATTGGGTCATTGACATCATTCAGATTTTTGACATCATCTTAGTGGCCAAGTTGGCTACCGTTAATTCTGTTCACACTCATCTCGTCCTCTGCTCAAACACAGTCAACAACAAACACAAGACAAGGTAAGTGGATTCAACTACAACACAAGAAGATCACAATCTAAACTTCAATAAGAGAATTCTAAACACCACTCCCTGGGAGCGGCGCCATTTTTGATAAACGCTCAACTACACCTAATCCAATAATAGGTGTAGGCGATCATAATCTAGTATAAAATCCAACGAAGAGTTGGGGTCATACCCACAGGAAGCGGTACAAGTTCAAATTTAATTACGAAGTTATAAATTTGGTCTAATCGGTTATAGGAATAAAAATTATCGAAAACATTTAGATAAATCGAAAGGGGTGACACAAATGTCAGATGGGGGAAATGGTTTGTCAATTAGCAACTAAAACAATTGTGAAAACAGGGGAAACAATAAGTAGAGAGGAATTCTCAGGGATGTGATCGATTATAGGTTAATTTCTCTATATGGGTAATTGTAATTTACTAACAATTGCTAAATTTAAGCGGGTAGGCTGGACTATAGATGCAATAACTTTATCTCGAACAACTATTACAATTCAAGCGAGTTCTCTCAAACCTCGACAAGCTTAACACTACAAACAGCCCAAAACCTAATCTATCTACTCTCTCTAGCTAGATAGGTAGAATCAAGTTTAGGATTCACTTTCTCGAGCTGAACCCACATCAACTCAATAACTACAATCATCAATCGAAAACCATAGCTCTAAACCTCTTTCTCAGGAAAGCCTAGAACACTAAATTAGAATTGCATTTGCAACTACAATTCATAGATTAATACACAACTATCAATTAAACCCACTTCAATTAAGCATTTAAATTAGTAAACAAAAATACCCATAAGCTAATTAAAACCAATAATCACATGATCACACCCTAAAAATTGGGGTTTTAGCCACACATCATAAAAAGGAAGAAACAATTACCAATTATGTTAGCCATGAACTGGGTAATGGTTCCAAAATCTCTACAATGCTTCAAATCAACTTAATTGAAAAACCCAATTGAAAATTCATCAAAACCAAGTCTCAAAAGCTCTAAGTTCTACAATGGAAAACTCAGGAAAACCTAGATAAGACCCAACTTTAGATTCCACAATGCTTTTTTTTCTGCTTTTCTGCTTTTCAATTTATAGTTTCCCAAATTTTGGCCTTCATGACCATTAGGCGAAGTAAGTCGAGCATAACCGACCAAGTCGGCGACGCGCCCTTTGCTCCATTTCATCACCAGTTTGCCTTGGATCTTTATCTTTAGGGTTCTGTGACTTTAGGCGATCAGGATCGAGGTCGCCGATCTATTCGGCGGTCCGTCGACTGTCCATTTCCATCACCAAGTAGGTTCTTCCCCAGGGATGGCATGCTGGAACTTTAGGCGAGCTAAAGAGCCACTTGGCAGCTCACCGAGTGGTCTTGGCGATCACCAGGATTGCCTTTCTTCAACTTCTTCAGCTTTTTCGCTCATTTTTGCCCGGTAATGTCCTTGCCTTGCTCCTTAGCTTTCATTGCTGCAAATCTACACTTTAACATTAGTTTAGAGAATAAATTAGGCATCGAGGACAATAAAACTATGAAAACAAAGCCCTAAATAAGTCGAAATCTCAGACTCATCAATGGTCTAAGGAGATATCCTATGATAATACAAGTGGCGACTACCCATGTCTTTTAAAGATAAGACAAGTTAAGATTAATAACTATTCTGTGGGATTTATGCTTAGCACCGAGACGATATTGAGATGGAAGCTCTCCCGAGTTGAGGTCAGGTTTCTAGTAGCAATCTCCTTATCACTAACCTATGAGCCCCTTAGGATGATTGTCTAGATATACATTAGCTAGTGGATCCACTTTAGCTCAGATTCATGGTTCTACCTTGGCAAGTAGGATAACCCTTTTTGGTGTGGGAGACACCGGGGTTCCATGTTATAGCTCGCATGGTCTCTATGTCGGTTAAGGTAACTTCCCACAATAATGAACCAAGGTTACCTTTAAAGTATCTCACATGTGTTTTAAAAGATGATTTAACTTGCATTGACCATGATTACGATTATGTTTTCCTAACTTCTTGTCTTATGTCTTAACTTGGTCTTTGCATATCATGAAAATGTCCTTTTAAGTATGTTTTCAAATGTTTTATGCAGGGCTATTATACTTGCTACATATTTGTACTAACGCATACTCTTGCCTACATTTCCCCAAATGTAGGGTCTGACCTTACAAATTCGCACTTCTGTGGCTAGGGATATCATATAGAAGCTTGAAGATTGGTCAGCCCTCATGTTCCGAGGACCGAGCTTGATTTTCCTTTTTGTCTTTTCTTTCAGTTTCTTTTTGTAACTTGATGTACGGGCTACGTTCCGATCATTTCTTATGTACTATATGGCTTTGAGACGATGTTTAGACTTCCGCTTTTCTCCATAAAACTTTTCTATGTTGAAACTGTCTTTTAATCTCTTATATTTTATTATCTTATATAATGAATGCTAAGTGTCTTGTATGGGGCCTCTCGGGGTCTTATATGTCATGTTACACCTAGGGTCTACCTTAGGTCGTGACACTATAGCTCGGTTAGTGTCTGTGAAATCCCATGCCCTTCAGCCTGCAACTCCTCTTCATCTATCTCCTCGGCCAAATCATCCTCGGCCTCTCACTCTCATCAGCATCAACAGACTCAACATGCATAGAATTCTTAGACTACTCACTAGAGAGAGGCATAGTACTCGGCATCTCGGGAGCCGGACCAGGTGCATCTGGAAGGGGAACCTCACCCCAAAGCATGGAGCTGTCCATCGACTGTAACTGGATCACCTCCACCCTCATAGTAGCAATCTCATCTCTCATGGAGTCTAGTGCGTCATAGCTACCCTCGACCATCTCCCTAGCCTCCAACCAAGTTGTCAGATCATCCATCCTCACTCTATTACTCTCACAGTCCCCTCACACTTGACCACCTGCTCTATCAATGGAGCCAAGACCTTCTTAATGGCCTGTTAAATGAGCCTGAGCATGTCCTTCTCAACCCGGGTAGCTCTAACATTTGCTGACCGGGAAAGTTTGGCCATCTTTTATATTATGATCTGGGTCTGGGGGATGGGCAATAGGAAAGGGGGAGGCCTCATAATAGTAGCAGCAGCAGACGTAAAAACTGTAGGGGCGGCAGTAGAGGAAGGTGTAGAAATACATGTCTACTCCACAGAAGGATCAGGTGTGCCAGCCTAAGCTGTAGTGGGGTCAACCACGGGCATAGAATCTGGTGGTGGCGGCTTCCTTCGATATGAATTGCCCCGCAAGTACTCGAGCTCGATCTTCCAAATGTCACTAGAGGAGACCGGTGTGATCATGACATCAGTTTTCCCCCAAAAGGGAACTCTTGCTCGCTCACATAACTGTGTAATGAGAATCGGGAAGGAGAGAGGTCTGCTCTTTCCAGGCCCGCAGCAGTATCTCTTCCTCAATAATGGAACCTACGTTGCTCTTTTTTTCTCAATAATAGAGCCCACTAGCACTGCCTTTGGATGCCAGAGTATTGATTCATTTTGAGACGGCATGATGTGTCACGACCCAGGGGTACACCCTAGATGTAACATGATGTACTAGACCCCGAAAGGCCTAACACAAGCCACTTAGCATATCATAACATAAAGTACATAGAAATGATGCGGAAATTTTAAAACATTTTCCATACAATAGAAGTCTCATAAAACAAAGCGGAAATCTTTAACACTTTGTCTCAAACCATCTAAGACAACTTTGAATAACTCTTGGGGCACAACCCATACAATAGTCTAAAACATAAAAGAAAAGACATAAAGGAAATGGTGGCTTTATCCTCGATGCTATAAGGACTCACCAATCTTCAACTCCTTGCTCCTACTAAGAACTCAATATCGCCGGACCCTACATTTGATAAGAATGTAGGCAAGAGTATGCGTTAGTACAGTACTAAATATGTTAGCTAGCATAACATCATAAGAGCATAACAAAAGCATTAGCCAATATAAGACATAAGCATAAGAGACAATAACATAATCATAATCTCCAACATAGACATAATATGAGCATAAGTCAACATAAGGCATAATCCAATAACATAGGAGATACCACATATTCATAAGCATAGTCCATACTTAGTCCCTCATAACCTAAGAGAAACTTCATAAGTAACCTTCAAGTCATACTTGTGCAATGCATAGATGAGACCCCATAATCCCACCTAGGCTAAGTACCACTTTTAGGCCATCATACCTCTTTATCATCTTTTGATCTCATCATTAGCTTACTTCTCATAGACAAGGGAATCTCTCACCTTTAGTCAAATATAACATGGAAGGCAACTATAGCAACAATCCATCAAACATACATCATATAAGAGAAACACTTCTTAGGTAACCTTAAGTCATACTTGTGCAATGCATGGATA
>JAJONR010006714.1:0-49961 GCA_029582245.1 Solanum etuberosum | reverse complement strand
TGAATTGGGTTCAAATGCTGGAGCAACTCCTGAAGACGGGGATGTAAGATCCATCTCCCCCCCCCCCCCCCTCTCTCTCTCTCTCCCTGGTGCACTTTTCTAGGCTTGCTTTCTTCTCTTTGTCGAGTTTTACTGGTTAAGAATAAAGCTTCGATTATTAAGCTGAACTAACATTTTCGCTATGCGTTTGCTGCTTAGAATGTTGAACTGATGTAGTTGCAAAGAAATGATTCGTCACCCCTAGTTCCTGTTTTCCAGGTCCACAACGATTTGCAGTTTTTGCTACAAAATGATAGCGCAAAGGTTGAGAGTCTGATAGAGAAGCATTGTGATGAACTTGTATCGACGGTAACTTGGCTGGAGCTTGAGTCTCTCTCTATCAGAAGTTTTACTGGTTTTAGTAAATTTGTTAAGCTATATCTAATCTGTGGTCGGACAATATGCCAGCTTGGGTACATGGAGGAGAAGCTTGAAGAACTTCTTGATATTGTTATGTCGAATTGCAGGTATTTCACAACACATTGGAAGTTGAATTATTTGCTGTTCCCATTTTAGTATGTTTTGTTAGTTCTTTTCTACTTGGAATATTTGATACATGAAGATTTTAAGTTCTCATTTCAAAATTTGTTTCGTTTTATTGTTTTCGTTTCTGTTTTGTTTGTTTGGCGTATAAGAACCTTAGGAAGCTGAATTTTAACAAGTTGGATTGGCTTTGCTTCTAAATCTTCTCTGAAACCTAAATTTCTTAGAAGATTCAAAACAAGATTATAATTTGTGTGATATAATGCTTGATACAATAGATTTTTTATCCATTTCATACTTCATAGATTAAATTATCTCTGACAATATTCAACTCCTACAACACAGCCTTTAGATTGAGAAAGAGTCTAAAATGTCCGGGTTTAAAAAAGTATGACAATTTTATACTTTGTCTAAATTTAGTAGTGGGATCCACGCTGTTCTTTTCTATTTCTGTTTTATATTCTCTGATAAATATTCTGTTATAGATCTGAAGGAAATAGAGTAACAGAGCAACTCCTTTTAATCCCTGTAATTTTGTCAGCATCTTCTTGCTGCCTTTTAATGAAATTCTCCTTCATAGAAAAAAAGAAGGAAAGAAGCTAAAGTTTGGGAAGAAGGGTTCTGTTGGTGTTCAGTGACTGACAAGTGTAGAAAGGAGTGTGTGTGTATAAAGGTTACAACTGTGTGAGTGCCTTAATGTATCTGAATGTTTGGCCTTGTTACAATTACAAGATGTTGCCCAGGTTTATTACGCCATTAGAGGCTGGCTTTGGTGTAAATTCCTTGCACTCCTGAAGCCAAGTAAATTTTTGTCCATTAGAAGCATGACAGAATTAGATGCCTAACTCATGCAAAAAAAAAAATTAGAAGACAATAGTAGAATATCTTGTAGATTTTTTGGGCTGCTGTAGTTCAGTGGTGGAGCATCTACTTGTAAATTGGAGGTCTGTAGTTTGATCCTGCAGGGCAGGGTCTAATTCCTCCATTGTTATTTTAGAAGAACCTCAAATAGGGAAGAATGATTAAAGAGTATCCATATGGCAGATCCTAATTAATTTGGTATTTATGTGAAGTTGATTAATTGGTGTCGTATAGTACATGAGATGTCGGAATTTTATGTTGGTTTGTTGCTCGTCGGATTTGTCCTGAAATGTTGCTATGGGTTTTTCATTTGCCGTTGGCAGGTTAATGACCTTTCCTGAAAAACAACACCTTCGGCAGCTAATACAGGACCTTCCACCTAAGAATCTTGATCGTGTTGTCCAGATTTTCTGCCGTGGTAAGCAAGTGGAGAGACATTCCTGCAGTGAGGTGTATGTTGATCTAGAAAACGAGGTAAACATATTTATTTTTTTGGAATTGTGTGCTTAATTTCTCCA
Source organism: Solanum etuberosum (assembly GCA_029582245.1). Classification (NCBI taxonomy): domain Eukaryota; kingdom Viridiplantae; phylum Streptophyta; class Magnoliopsida; order Solanales; family Solanaceae; genus Solanum; species Solanum etuberosum. The sequence goes on along the minus strand of JAJONR010006714.1, from coordinate 48,060 downwards.
AGTTCCCGGTTTCTAAGTTCCCAATGGGTTATTGTAGGACAAAGCAACACTGTGGAGATTGTATTTCTACATTGAAGCAGTTGAAAATGCTAAGAGACTTTGCGAGGTGTAATATTAAGTGGTGACAATTGACAAGGCCCTTCATGAGACTTTGGGTCCTGATAGTTCTATCATGAATCAGGTATGGTCTTTAATGTTCACACGCTGTAGAAAGACTTAACCAAACTGTACATGGTGCAAATCTTCTAGTTGAAAGAGATCTCTGGTGGTGATGCCATCTGGCTCTTAACATTTTTGTAGGCTAATGGTTGGTTGGTGTAGATAGAACTCAGCGTTGACACGATCACATATTCAGTGGCTGTGTAGGGTGCCAGTCAGTTTTGGTGCCTTCGACATGTAGACGAACTAACTTTTGATGATTCAGGTATCAACAATTGTAAATTGCCTCATGGTTTGTTATGCACCAGGTGAAACTGTCATTAGTTACTGCTTTATCTTAGTTGAAGAGGTGTAATTGATGAGAGGCCAGTTTGATACACTTTGAGAAGCTTGACATTATAAATGTAAAACATAGCAAAAATTCTGATTATATAAATATAAACCTTGTAGAAAGAAGCCAGTGAAAAAGTTGAATCCATATAAACGAATCTCTATTTACTTTAATTCTTCTGTCGATAAATATTCAAAACACAGGTATGGAAACTATATGTACCTTCAATTTTCTTAGAGAAGAAAACGAAACTTCACTTGCAAGTGGAGATGAAATTGATAAAGAGTTTCATGTTGCTAACGTGTTGTAAATTTATTGCAAATGAAATAATATAAAACAAGGGGACAAAATGTTCTTTTAAGTGTCTTTCAAAGGTGAATAATGACCCAATTTATAGATGAGAAATCACTAAGGTCACAAATATTAATTGTCCAAATTAATAGATCTATTATAATCTACAAAAAAGGTTCATGTGTGTGTAGACATCCATTCAATGAATATATATGTGACAACAAATATAAATTACTCATTGAATTAAAGAAGTCAAATTCATATGTGAGAAATATCTCTGAATTTTGAGTTTTATTTTAAATCCAATGCAATCTCCATAAGTGAGGTCTGAAAAATGTGAGATGTGGGTAGATTTTACTTTTACTTTGTGGAGTAGAAAAGTTGTTTTTTATATACTCTCGAATCAAAAGCGAAGTTTTGCAAATTACCGTTACAAGAAAATATAACAACGAATAACAAGCAATATACAAATGGAAATTCCATGCCGCCAAAATTTCCTTTTTGTTATTCTTCCATCCCTTTTTCTATTTACAGCAAATTTCATAAAATAGAAAAAAAACTGAGAAAAAGAAAAAGACAGGTTGGAATAGAAAGACTCATCATTAGATCTAAACAGTAACAGAATTCGTCGTGTTAAACACGTGTGCTTCTGATTGGTGGAAAGTACCAAAACTCCCCTCTAGCGCGTGACACTTAAAAAGATGCATTTTCCTAAAGCTTACCCCACACCCCCACCTTTGGTGGGTCCCCCTACCCTCAAGTTGCAGAATAATTCCATAAAATGAAAAGGAACACACTATGTAGAAAGATCCCATTTATTTTTATTCTCCCTTTTTGAAAAATATGACAAATGATAAAAACTTATTTATATAGCTCGATGTTTATATCAAATTAAATAATTTAATTTTTTAATTATAAGTTAATTTGAAGATATATAAATGATTTGTATTTATTGATTTGATTTGATATAAAGATAAAATGTAAATAAATTTTACTTGATTTGTTTTATTGTAAATTTAATTTGGTGTATGGATTTGAAAAATCAATTTGATTGATATATGTAGACGTCCATCCGTAGGGTTGGACATACTTTGAGCAAAACTCGAAATTCAAATCAAAATCTTCTTTTTTTTTAAATTTATAATTTGGATTCTAAGTGTTAAATTTTTTGAATATTCGAAAATTTTATACATTAATCCTTTACTCATATCCTCAATACTATTAATAAGTCTCATACCCTATGGCCTATACATCGGGTATTAACTCATATATAATGTTTGTAATTTACTACAAAGTTATTGTCAAAATACTTATGTTTGGACATGATTCTACTCATGTTGTTAATGTTTATGGCCTTATCAATATCTCCATGGCATTTCTTTAAAAGTGGTTTTATTGCTTTTCCACTTTACTTGGTTGATTGTGGTAAGAATGGGGAATTATTTAAGGTAATTTAATATGAATATTTGATTTAGATACTTATTTTTATAAGAATGAAGAAGAAGAAGCAACTTAACTTATATAATTAAAATAAATAATTCAAAAATGAAAATTATAAATCAAATTACCGAACAGATTCAAACGGTATGAATGCCTACCCTTGAGCGGTTGTTGAAACTCCCTCTAGTCCATATTAAGTAAATGGGTAAATAGTGACTTTAATCCCTATATTATCACATAATTTCAGTTTTAGAATGAGTGAATTATTCAAAGTTTAAGAGAATTATTGTGACTTTTATTATATATTTATCCTTCATTTATTTATGTTCTTAATTAATTTACATTTTGTAGGAGTTTAGTTTCGAAATAATGGTAATAATGGAAAACAACCTTTAATTTTTATTCTTAAATATTTTATCGTAAAGAATGTGCTATATCCCAACTCACTATACTATTTCGGAATGTCCAACAATACTTGTTCACTTTATGAAATCAATGGATAATCTTACACTTAATTCCTAATTTATCCTTATCATTAATTATAGTCATTTCCTTATTATATTTTTTAAAACATTGTATTTATTATATTCAGAGGGTGATATAGTAAAATTACTCTTCTATTTATAATTTCTTAAAAAATATGCAAAGTCAATAGTGAACAAATATTATTGTAAGAGAGAGTATAAATTAGAAGTAGAGGGAGTAATTGATATTAAAATTTACTTTTAATTAATTCTTCTAAGTAATGTGATTATACAAATAACTTTTTAAACTCATTAAAAGTACAACAAAAAGTAGACAAAAGTCAAAATGATTTTTCTTCATGTCCAAATTCCAATATCCAATAGAAACCAAACGACTCATCAAGCTCATTGTATTTGATCTACACCGCTACTTTATCGACTTTTTTTCCTAAAAGCGGCACCAAACAGTAGCCAACCCACACTGAGCTGAACTCCCAGTCATCCAAAATTCCCACATGTTCCTTCTACTAACTCCTAAACACACTCTGAAATTGAAAAAAGTGAATCTTGGGAACTCCTTTTATGGGTACTGAACAGTCTTAATTCTTTGCTTGCTATGACAGAGATGGATCTGCATCTCTTACTTGGGATTTGAGTGTTTTTCCAAGAACCCCAGTTGAGTAAAGCTGAAATCTTGAAGTGGGTGTTTTTTGTAAAAAATGAAGCAAAAGAAGGAGTTGTCTCATAGACCCAAGTTGCTGAAATATGTTTTATTTGGGATGATTGTGTTCTTGGGTTTGGTTTGTCTGTATAATTGTTCGTTTATGGGTCCTGGTCTTCCTATTGCGCGTGACCCATTAGCTATTGATGATGGTTCTGATCCAGTTACTGGGATTTCTTACCATGGCCGCATGGATATGGATATGGAAGATCAAGAACTTGAAGTTCCTAAAAGTATTCCTGTATGCATGTAATTCTTGAGTTTTTGGCTTACTGATGTTTGTAAAGTTTGCATTTTGACTGTGGTTTTGTTAAGATTTTGATTTGCTTTTCTTTGATTTGTTCTTCATTTGAACTATTTATTTAGGTTTGTGATACGAGGTACTCGGAGTTGATACCCTGTCTTGACAGAAATTTGATATATCAATTGAGATTGAGGCTCAATTTGACTGTTATGGAGCATTATGAGAGGCATTGTCCTCCTCCTCAACGTCGTTTCAATTGTCTTATCCCACCTCCAGCTGGTTACAAGGTCAGCATTGATTGCTTTTTTTCTGGATTTTTGTTAAGGGAGTGTACTAAACCATGAAGGAATTTGGTTATTGATGAGCTTGAATTGATTGTCTTTATTCAATTTGTTCACTACTTGTATCGGTTATTGATGAGGTTGAATTGATTCCCTTTACTGAATTTGTTTACTATTTGTCCTCTTGTGCATTACTGAGGTTACTTTTAGATGTTGCTATTGTTATTTTTTCTGTCTAGTTTTGATGCCAAGGAGGTCCTTGTTAGATTTCCAGATCCCAATTAGATGGCCAGCTTGTAGAGACCAAGTGTGGAAAGCAAGCATACCCCATACACATCTTGCGCAGGAAAAGTCGGATCAAAACTGGATGATTGTGGATGGAGACAAGATAAAATTCCCTGGCGGAGGAACACATTTTCATTATGGAGCTGACATATACATTGCAGCAATTGCAGGGGTAATTAAGCTTAATTCTACTTATGTTGCAGGTTGATTTGTTTATAGGAATTGCATTATAATTCGATGGTCTGGTTATGTTCTTGTGTAGATGCTCAAATTGCCGGGTGAAAAGCTCAGCAATGGTGGAAACATAAGAAATGTTCTTGATGTTGGCTGTGGTGTTGCGAGCTTTGGGGCTTATCTTCTTTCCCATGATATTATAGCTATGTCACTTGCTCCTAATGATGTACATGAGAATCAGATACAGTTTGCTTTGGAAAGGGGAATCCCATCTACACTAGGAGTCTTGGGCACCAAAAGACTACCTTATCCTAGCAGGTCATTTGAGCTGGCACATTGTTCACGCTGTAGAATTGATTGGCTCCAAAGAGATGGCATTCTTCTGTTAGAACTTGACAGATTGCTCAGACCAGGTGGTTATTTTGTGTACTCTTCACCTGAAGCTTATGCGCATGATGCCGAGAATCGAAGAATTTGGAATGCTATGTATGATCTATTGAGAAGAATGTGTTGGAGAGTTGTTTCAAGGAGAGACCAAACTGTGATATGGGCCAAACCTCTGAGTAACAGTTGTTATATGAAGAGAAATCGGGGGACACAACCTCCCTTGTGCATGTCTGGTGATGAGCCCGATGAATCTTGGAATGTACCGATGAAAGCTTGCATAACTCCTTACTCAGCGAGTAAGTATGCAACTGCTATGTCCATATTCTTCAATCCCGTCTTGAATGGCTGAACATATGTATCATTCTGATAAATGATAAACTTTTCTGCTTATACGGTGGCGTCAATAGCCACTTTTGGCTGTGGATTATAAGTGATTGTTTAAAGTGGTAACTCACACTTCATAAAAAAAAATAAAAATGGAAGAAGTGACAGTTCACATAGAACTTTCATCCTCGGTGACTTTCATTCTAATTCAACTACTTCTAGCAAGGAGATCACAAATACTTAATATTCCTCTTTAATCTGATAAGTTTTATATTATTTGTTATTGAAGAGGTGCATAAGGAAAAAGGGACCGGGCTAGAACCTTGGCCACGGAGGCTTATGGCTCCGCCACCTCGCTTGGAGGAAATTGGTGTCACTTTGGACGAATTCCATAAAGACACTGTAAGTTTCTCAAATCAGTGATGACAGTATCTCTGTTGGATTTTATTTAATGATTTCTGTTTCTTGTTCAATTTGTCTTTTAACTATTTAATATATGTGATTTTCCAGAATGTATGGCATGAAAGAGTAGTTGACTATTGGAAGCAGATGAAGTCTGTTATCCTTAAGAACTCAGTTAGGAATGTGATGGACATGAACTCAAACCTCGGTGGGTTTGCAGCTGCACTAAAGGATAAGGACATTTGGGTGATGAATGTTGCTCCTGTTAATATGTCATCAAGATTGAAAATAATTTATGATCGAGGCTTAATCGGAACAGTTCATGACTGGTGCGTTACTTTCCTCTCTTTCAGATATTGTTCTCTTTGCATCCTCATCCCCCGTTCCCATGGATAAGCAGAATAACTACTCTGTTTTTGTGGTATATGGTCACCCTACTGCTAACTGCTTACTTTCCCAATCTTAGAAATCCAAAATCCATTCTTATTTATTACATATCTAGTTGTTAATAATTGGAAGATTACCAATGATTTGTATGGCTCTTTTTTTTCTTAATAAATTTACAGAAGAGGAGCTTGATCTTTATAAAATTACTTAAGTTGAGGATGAAAGAAAATAGAAATAAATAATGATGAATTAATAGTGAACGATATAATGCTAATCCCTCTTTGCTCTTTTCAAGTTTATCCCCTAGCTTGTTAAAGACTTCATGCACATCTTTATAGACTTAATCACTCATCTCTCATTCCCCATCTACAATTCTTAGTGTGTACTTTAATGACTAAATTGTAATGTATAACAGTAAAATAATAGTTAAGACTTATATAGTTGTACAGATAGGAGTCCTGTAACCGATGGAAACGGAAATGAACAAGATTTCAACCTTCTTCCTCAGCTTTCATAGTTCTGTAAAACACATCTATGAAAGAGGTCAGTCTTTTGAAAGAATTCAAAGTAGAAAGTAGGTCACGTCAATGGGATGAAAGGAGCCAGGGGGAAACATATAGAAGCATTTTTGTTTCTTGAATGATGATGTTGCAGTCATGCAATATATACCTCTTCTAAGTTGCGCCTTCAAATTACTGAATACTAACCATCATATATAATTAGGTGTGAATCATTTTCAACGTACCCACGCACGTATGACCTGCTTCACGCGTGGATGATCCTCTCGGAGACAAAAGATCGCGGCTGCAGCATCGAGGATCTACTTATTGAGATGGACCGTATGCTAAGGCCAGAAGGATTCATCATTATAAGGGACAAGCCTCATATAATAAACTCCGTAAGAAAATTCTTGCCTGCTCTAAAATGGGATGGATGGTCATCAGAGGTAGAACCACAGACTGATGCTCTCTCCTTGAGCGAAGAAAGAATTTTAATCGCAAGAAAGAAATATTGGCGCGAGAAGTTAACAATTTAGTGCATTTGTTTTGGTATGTATGTTTTTCTTCGCGAATGGACTCCTCGTTTCATTCCTGGTCCCATAATGTAGCAGCAAGTCATTGCTAGGAACTGGCTGAGGCATCGTCATGGCCAATGTGTTGTATATGTCTAATTTATCAATGACAATGTTGGGACTATCTTTCTATAGTTTTCAACTGATTTTCGGGTCGGAAAATTCTGTGCGTCAGGAATGAAAGCTGGATTCTGGTGGGGAAACTCTGATCTATTGTTGGCTTTTGGAACTAAAAAGTGTTTCCAAAAGATCAATGTACTATTGAATATACATATGCAAAGGAGTTGGGAGGTGGGGTTAGAGTTATGTTCTTCACAGCAATATTTTTGTCCTTAACTTTGGTCCATAAAATATACTAAGAAATTAAATATTAACTTGTGAAAAGTAGGTTTTACATTTTAATATGAAGGTTTTCCTTGTTTCTCAATAAAATTATTTCCAATTGCATCTGTGCTATGTTATAATTTATGCAGTCCAAAAAAGGTTATTCTAGTTCCAAGTATATTTTTTGTTGTATCTAATGATTTGGATGGCCAATTTACATTCCTACTTTTCTTAGATATATGTCAAAGTGCAAGGATATGAAGTTATGTTCCTTTAATTGCATTGTAAACTATTTACAAAAATATTAGATAGTACTTCACAGTAACACTTTAATTGAACTCCCAAGTTTCTGTTCATTCATGAACCTTAATTGGGGATGTAGATGGATCAGATCTTTTTCCCAATATCTTTTGGTTTTGATAGTTTTTAGTTGTGATAACGAGTTTAACTTTTGCACACGATAGAGTAAAAAAAATTACATTATCATGGTTTAGCCAAAAGATATCAATAATATATAAAAGGAATGCGATTATTTATGGAAAATAACATTTTTAGTCCGTTATTGGCTTATTGCATTATTCCTATTTTAGTCCTCGCAATATTCAATTAAACACGTTTGACCTTCAATTAAGCAATGCTTGTGATGCATATTAGTTGAAGACAATAATAAAATAGATGTCCAAAGTAATAGTACATATATGCAAATAATAATTCGACACTGCACAGAGCGAGCTCAAATGAAAAAATAATTTTATCAAATCACCAAGAGTTGAACTTTCATCTTGAAATTTTTAATGATATTGTTTATAGATCGCGTAATAATGTCTAAAAATTTCATAATCTTTTCTTGGAAAACCAAGGAGGTTGGTTATTGTAATTACTTTTTGGATTTTGACGCTAAAAAAATAACTTTTGGAGATTGGTTTTATATAAAAAAAATTAAAATAAAATCGACCTCTTAAGGTTGATTTTTGAGGTTAATTATTTTTTAGTAGTGTCCATAGAGTGAGCTCAAATAAAAAACTAACTTCATCAATTGTTAAGAAGTAATCTTCCATCTTGAAATTCTTAATGATATTTTTTATAGATCGTGTACCAATCTCTATGAAAACTTCATAATTTTTTTTCTAATAATCTTCACAATATATAAAAGTAATCTACTAGTGTTAGATTTTTTTATATCTATATATCTATAGGTGGACATTAATTAAAGTCAATAATAAATAAATGTTCAAAATAACAATACATAATAAATAGGCATTCAAAACAACATCAGATTTTCTTGCTCATTCAGTTTGCTGCTTCCACAATTCACAACAAATTAACAATAAAATCACCCAAACAGAGTTGTCACTCTTATTTTTACCATGGCCACTCCACGGAGCTAGCTCAAATGAAAATATCAGTTGTTACGAGGTAAACTTCCATCGTGTAATTCTCATTGTTTATCTACGAAAACTATCATACAAAAATAAATAAATAAATAATTATTTTTTTTATTTTTTTTTAAGATTCAGCATAAGAGATCAATCACGTACCTTCATTTTTTCCAAGTTGATCGATGGATTCTCAAATGGCTGCTTCTTTGAATAGCCAATCAAATGCTTCTACAGGCGCTGCACAAATCGTGTTGAAGGTACCTTTTGTTATTGGTAAGGCTTCATCCTCGCGAGATGAATTCAACCTTTAAGGTTCTTATCATTGAATCCGTTGTTGAAATATTGGTTCAGAATTAATGTTTGTTAATTTTTGCACATGTATATCTATGTTTGTAATCGAAAAGATGAGTGCCTAACTTATTTGAAATTATGCACACCGAAATATGTCGATGTTTGATTTAGTCCAGGTTTATTTGCAAAGCTTGTAAAGAGTGTATATTTGTATAATGTACTATGCCAAGGACGCCTCAATAAAATTGTGTTGCAGAAAGGATTAATCGCACTTGGACTAATCGTAGACAAACACACAATGCATTAGCCTACTCTTGATATGCAATTAAATGTGAAATAAGCTAATGTTAATATCTTGAATAGAGTGGAATGGATATAGAGAATTCGTATAGCTGAGCTCAACTAGTTTGGGATTGATGTGTAGTTAATTGATTGGTATCGATTGACTGATCAGAGATAACTGATATTGGTCCTTGTATGCCTGAGAATATCTTATGTCCAATTGGTATTTCATATCTATATGTGCATTCTTTATAATCATTAAGGGAACTATTGAAATTGTGAAGGTGTTGCTGGAGGGACTGCATCTGGCAAAACAACTGTTTGCAATATGATTATTTCGCAGCTTCAGAATCAACGAGTCGTATTAATCAGTCAAGTAATATCTTGCTCACTTTTTTACCTGCTATGCAGTTTCACTTTGTAATATGAGAATTGCCTCTTGATTTTCCTATTACTGTATCCTACTTATATGTCTTTTGATGGTAAACGTTGGTATTGTGGAGAGTTTATTCTTGTGATACACGGAGTATAACTTTTTCATCATCGTCTAACATTTGATCAACCTAATGTTAACTTTCAGGAAGCATTTTATCATCCATTAACTGCAGAACAGTTAGAGAAAGTTCACGAACACAACTTTGATCATCCTGGTAGGGAATTAACTAATCTTGAAGTTTCAAAATAGATGGTAAATATTGCTAAAATAGGTTACCGTCTAAGGTTGGTTTGTTTAATCATGTATACTTTTCAGATGCCTTTAATACAGAGCTTCTGCTTTCGTGTATGGAAGAATTAAAACGTGGACGAGGAATTAACATTCCTAATTATGATTTCAAGCTCCATAGGAGCGTGGAACCAGCTCGTGTGGTAATATATTCATCTTCCCTGGTCATGTTTTTAAGCTGATGTTGCATGTTTTTCATATTGTGACTTCACAACTTTCATCTAAAAGCTTCAAACTTCAAATGCAGATGATTCTCTATTACATTTTTTTCTACTCGAATGCAGGTCAATCCCTCAGATGTTATCATTTTAGATGGAATTCTTATTCTGCATGATCCTCGTATACGTGATCTCATGAATATGAAAATCTTTGTTGATTCAGGTTCTTCTCTAACTGAAATTCTCTAATTTGAAGCCTTTTAGGGCATATTTCCAACATTTCCATATTGCCTTGTAAACTGTTAGTGTGTTCATGAATGCAGACTCTGACGTGCGTCTAGCCAGGAGGATACGGAGGGATACTGTTGAGAGGAACAGAAACATCCTGAATGTGCTAGATCAGGTTAGCAGTTCTTGCACTTAACAGTTTTGGATTTTCGGTTGGTCCTAAATTGAGTGGCAGGTCACCAAGTTAGCAGTTCTTTTGCTCTTAAGACTGATTTTATTTTTTTGAATAACCTTTTGCTACTCTTACCTGTGATGCTAATTTGATATCAGGTAGTTGTGGAGTTTTATATGATTCACCAGACTTTGGGCTATGTCTTACTTGATTCATTTGAAAATTTGAATTCTTCAAGTTGATTATGCTATCTGATATGCAGTATTCCAAACATGTTAAACCTGGTTTTGAGGACTTCATTCGTCCAACAAAGAAATATGCTGATGTAATAATTCCTCGAGGAGCAGATAATGATGTTGCAATCGATTTGATAGTTCAACACATTCGTACAAAGCTTGGACAACATGATCTTTGCAAAATATACTCAAATGTATTTGTTATACAGTCTACATTTCAGGTACGTATCTCTTAAGGTTGTTTTCTTGATCACGCTCCAATTCTCAAGTACTGTACATTTTTGATGATCTGTGCTTCAACATTCTTGAAGACCAAGGTGGAACAGTCCCATAACACTTGTCCATTTTCTAGATACGTGGGATGCATACACTTGTGCGAAATGCAAAAACAACCAAGCATGACTTTGTCTTTTATGCAGATCGCCTTATTCGCTTGGTATGAAAGTTTTTATCTCATGTACTCAATGAATCATCTTCTGAGCATTGTTGTGAAAGATGATTTTTTTTTTACTCATTTTTGAGGTTGTGGAGCATGGTCTTGGTCACCTTCCCTTTACTGAGAAGCAGATAATCACTCCTACAGGTAACTTTCCAATTCTCACCTGATGTGTTCAAAATCTATAAACAGGAACTTGGTGAAAGAATTATCTTTTCCTCTTTTGCAGGATCTGTTTATAGTGGAGTCGTTTTCTGTAAACGTTTGTGTGGAGTTTCGATCATTAGAAGGTACGTAGTTATTTCCTAATCTATTATAGAATGAGTAGCATTTACAACATATCAGACAGTTTCTGTTCGGTATTACACTCCAATTATCAAGAACAGCTTGTCATTCAAATGCCTTTTCGATAAACAAATTGGAAGTTGACGTGGTTTGTGTTGCAGTGGAGAAAGCATGGAAAATGCATTGAGAGCTTGCTGCAAGGGAATCAAAATCGGAAAAATTCTAATCCACGGGCAGGGTAAAAGTGGAAGGCAGGTTAGTCATATATACCAATTACCAGGCTCTTTGCTTAATGTTAGAAATGTTTCTGTCAAAAATAGTTCGACTGATATGATTCTGACACTCAATTAAGTACAAACCGCGTAAAGAGTTGTCTCCAATCCATACAGACAACATTTCTCCTTGTTCAAACTTAATATAATCTCCGATAACAGAGAATTTAATACTAGCAAAACATAAAGAACAAAATGTAGTTCTTACTGATCCGAGCAACATTACAGTTGATCTATGAGAAGCTACCATCAGATATTGCAAGTCGACATGTATTGCTGCTTGATCCAGTACTTGCTTCAGGTTGGAAAATGCTTTTCTTTCTATCAATCAATAAATAACTTTGTCTACTAATTAACCAATGAATTACTTTCCAGGGAATTCCGCGGTGAAAGCTATTTCTGTGCTGCTTAGTAAAGGTGTACCAGAGTCCAACATTGTTTTCTTAAACCTTATATCAGTAAGTAATCATAAAACACAACTTAAGTATTTTGAAACAAATTCAGTTTTACCAAAACGACTAATATTTGGATGCAGGCCCCTGAGGGACTACATACTGTATGCAACAAATATCCGCGATTGAAGATTGTAACATCAGAGATTGACACAACACTTAACAAGGACTTACATGTGATTCCTGGTATGGGAGAATTCGGAGATCGTTATTTTGGTACTGGTAGTCGAGTTACTTCTTCCTAGCATCAACCATGTAAGCTTGGAGAGGACCTATATAGACATATATATACTCTGTCCCTCTTTTATCTGGGATGGAAATCTAGTGCTCATATAATCCATAGACTGTTTTTTGTAACATTTTCCTGAAAACATTATCTTAGCCATAAAGAATTCACGCTTTGTTCCCCCTTTTATTCTAATTAGAAAGAGCGAGGTCTTACTCTTTCAAGGGGGATGAAAGACAAGTAAAAAAATCGCGAGATTTAATGATAGGAGAAGCATGAGCATAGAGTTGTAACTGAATTTTGTTCACATTTTTCGTAATATTATTGTTGCACCTCATATGGAAATTGGAAATGTGTATTAGTATATGTTTGATTATATAAGCATAAGTATATATACTACTAATTAAATATTTTTCAAATTTAAGTTTCTTTGATATAGTAATAATTATCATCGTTTATAAGTTACCTATCATGTTTGCTATAAAAATAAATTCATGTAATTAAATTTCAAAAAAGTAACATGATAGCTAGCTAGTATAAACATTGCATTAAAGCTTAAAATTTGAATAATTTAACAATTCAAATAATTGAAAATTGTATACGTAGAATTGCCAAATACATTGGACAACTGAGTGAAGTATCTTTTCAAATACTATTTGAAACTGTTAATTAAAATTTCTGAATTATACTGTATTTTTATATGATATACAAAAATGTAATTTTTTTTTATATTTTGACCATCTTACTCCGTACTTTAGTTTTTTTCGGACAAAAAGCACCTTATGCTTAGGAGAATTGTTAATACATTTATTTCCATAACAAAATCAGAAGATATAAACTATATTTTTTAGAAAAGGTAATAATATTTAAATATTTATAAATAAGCAAAATGCAGACAGAAAAGGGTATATCTTCATTAGTAAATGAATGAATTTAATATGTAAAATTTTTGGTTAAACATAAAAGTAATTTGAATATTCAAAACAAGTCTTTTACTCCTTCCAAATCAAAGCACTTTTTTCGCTTCTCTAAATTCAAAATTACATGAACTATGAAGCACTATTATCGGCGGCGGAGCTAGGATTTTTAATAAGGGGTTCAAAATCTGAAGAAGTAAACATACGAATTAATCGAAGGGGGTTCGACATCTACTGTATATACATAAAAATAATTTTAACCATGTATAAATAGTAATATTTTCCGCCGAAGGGGTTCGGATGAACCCCCGACATACTGCTGGCTCCACCCCTGACTATTATCCCGTGTGTATTTTTGACCAAAGATAACACTACCTCCGTCCACTTTTATTTGTTATAGTTTCCTTTTTTAGAGTCAAACTATAAAAACTTTGACTAACATTTTATGATGTATTTTTACATCATATTGATATGCAAAAAATTGCAATTTATAGTACTTTTCGTATAGTTTTTGAATATCTAAGTTTTTTGTTTAAAATATCAAATTAATATAATCTAATTCAATTTTGAAAATTAGTCAAATTGACTTTCGAAAAACACAATATGACAAATGAAAGTGGACGGAGGAAGTAGATGATATCGAAGGAAGATTTGTCATGTACAAAACATAACGCAAAGAGGAAGTAGGTTTGTTGCAGCCTCTTTCCATCCTTGAAAGGTCATGGATGTCTGTTTCAATGGACTTCATTTCTGAATTTTCGAAGGTGGATGGAGAAGCATAAATTATGTTTGTTGCGGACAAAATGTATTTTTTTATCATATTGATATGGAAAAATCGTCAACTTAACTTATTTTCATATAGTTTAGGTAAATTTGGATTTTAATTGTAAAATATTGAGTTGATCTGATTTAATTTTCTCTAAAGTCACTCAATTTTAATTTTTAATCCAAAAGTCACTCAAAAAATTAAATTCTATGCACTGATTCATACGTTTTCAACGTGTCCAAATGCTAAATCGATTGACCTTAGATGGACACGATGAAAACTTATGGACCAGTGCATGTAATTTACGATTTTTTTCAAATTTATCTACCACCTTGAAATTGTTTGAAATAAACAGATCACATCGAAAAGAGATCATACATTTATGAAAGCCAAGGTCCTTGAAATGTGTTCCCCACTGCGTAAAAATATGCAACTAATGCAAGGAGATAAAACCACACTATTACATTTTTATTTCACCAAGAAAAGCAGTAAATGAGCTATTATACTTCCTCCGTCTCAAATCAAATTATCTGTAGTGTTTTTTTCTTTCTCCATCTACGCCTTTTATAAACAATAGTATTAATTAGAAAATGATTTTATCTTTATTTATGTTTTAAGATATAATCTTATTTCATAAATATTTACACTATTGAAATGTTTTATAGTTAGAACAATTACTACTAAAAATAAAATAAAAAATAAAACACAATTAATTTTATCTTAAACTTTTAAATAATTCAACTATTTTTGGAAATCGCGACAAATAATATAAAACAGAAAAGGACTGGATGACAATATGTACTTGCGTTTTGATTAAAGTGTGTTACCTCCTTTTTTTCACACTGTTTTAACATGAATGTTTTTTTATTATTTTATACTCCCTCTGGTCCATATTATAAGTGAATTATTGAAAAAAATTATAGTTCAAAATAAGTAAATTAATCAAAGTTCAAGAAAATTGTTGAGATTTTTTTTCATATTAACCTTTCATTTAATGAGGTTCTTTAACTATTTTATGTTTCCTAAGAGACTAATTTGAAAATAATCATAGAAAGTAGCCTTTAGTTTATGTCTTAATATATTTTTGTGAAGAGACGCTTAATGTGAACTAGAGGGAGTAACTCAAATTCTAATATTTTTACGAGTGTTTTTGTACATTATACACTTATTTTAGTTCAAACTTAGTAATTAAACAAATTAAGACACTTAAATTGAAATCGGAGAGTACCATTTACCTCTCTTTTATCTCAATGCTCATACCGAGGAAGGACGAAGAGATGCATCCTTTCTCTGTGCAAAATGATACTCCACTTGCATAAGACATTTATGAATCACAGAACTTTCTCCCTATATAAACCTCATTCACCTTGAATCTTCAAACCACAGCAAAACAGAAACATATAACCATAATCAGTGTAAAAATGCCAACCACCATGGAAGATGTCACAGCCAAGATTGATGCAGTCGAAATCGACCCCAAGAGTGGTCTGGAGAAGGCGATAGAAGGTGAACTAAAGACTACAGAAACAACACAAGAGAAGACTAATGAAACCAAAAGTGATCCCGAGAAAGAACCCAATGGTGCAACTTTCAAAGAAGAGGAAGTTCCAGTTGAGGTTGAACCTAAAACTGGAGTCTCTTTTCCTGTCAAACTTGAAGATGGGAAGCAGTTGAAAGCTGTAGGTTTAAGGAAGAAGAGCATGCTTGGCATGGGCATCAAAATCTATGGCTTTGGTAATACACCATTAAATATATCTTATTGACTTATGTTCTAATCTATTTCTACACAAACTGGCTTTCGCAAATTAACCACTCCCTGATTATTTGGCTACAGGAATATATGCAGACAATGAGAAATTGAAAGACCTTATGCAGTCCAAGATTGCGAAAGCACCATCAAAACCAACAAAGGAGATGTATCAAATGGTGATTGATAGTGATTTGGGAATGATGATGCGGTTGGTAATTGTTTTCTCTAACCTAACCATGAACATGGTAAGAAAGAACTTTGACGAAGGCCTCGGAGCTGCCATCAAGAAGCTTACTGGTGGAAAGAATGAGGAGCTCACAAAAAAGTACTATAACTAATTTAAATTGCTATTCAGCCATAGCTTGAATGTTTAAACTCTAATATCCTGTTGTTATATTAGGATCATGGGAGAAGCATCTGATGACATAAAGCTGAATTCTGGTTCTGTAATTGAGATTTCAAGGCTTCCAGGATATGTTCTTCAGACCAAAGGTAAAATTAGTTCTTAATCAATTTGCATGCCAAACTTGACTAAACCTCAACTTTATCTAAATGCAGTAAAGGGTGAGATTGTGAGCAAGGTGGAAAGTGAACTACTCTGCAGGGCCTTCATCTACATGTATTTAGGTGATGATCCATTTGACAAAGACGCCAAGGAGAAGTTCGGGGCATCCATGCTCTCTCTGTTCTAAGTAGTAGGTTTCCAGCATTTTCTAGTCTAGGTTGTTAAAGAATAAGCTGGTGACTTTGAACTGATGAATAATTGCTCAATAAAAGTATGAACACAACATGGTTGATTTTTCATTGTGCAGTATTTCGTGAGTTCTATTATGCAAAGCTTCAAAACTCAAAAAAAACTTACCGGTATTTCTCTTGATACACTTGCAACACTAAGAAGGGATTTCCTGACTAAGGAAAGTTCATATGAAATTCAGTGAACAATCTGAAACTGCAATTAGGTGCTCATATAATAGATCCAGTAATATTAAATTTAACCCCTCCGAAACTGATAAATTTGTGGAACAGCAAAAGGTGCATATAGTATACAAAAATAAATTCGTAGAATCAGACCATGGATAAGATTAGCCATAAAGAACTTTCCTAGGGTCCAATTGTCCACTGCAATAACTTGAAGATACCGTAGAGAGCTCTTGCCGCCCCCTCCACTCCTCAGAGGGTTTTAAGATAATGGGAGTTTCAACAGCAGCAGAATCCACACACAGCATTTTCTTGTAATCTTCGTCACCTAAATCTGGGAGAGACTTGGCCTTTTTGTCCCAAGGATTCCAAACAACTGCATATCACATCCATATTACACTTAAAAATACTCGATGGAGATAGAGATAAAAAGGAATCAAAAAATTAAAAGAAAGAAGGTATTAATCACCATACCAGCATCTGCCATTCCTTCTTTCTGAAGGACATAAGTTCTCTTCTTCTCGTGATCTATTATAGCAGTTTTTGTTGGTGTGCTAAGATATACTCTATCCGTCTAACAAAATGAAAAGGTCTAGATCAGCAAAATAATAGTGAGAAATGTACTACTCCTCTTCTCAATGAAATTTGAAAAATTCAAACAACCAAGCATATACTAAAGTGATCTAAGAGAAGCTCCTCTGGCACCTAGTGGTCCTGAATTCAAATCAAGGCGTCTATCCTCGAGAAATATGGAGAACAAGCCTAACATAGTAATATTACCTCACTATCAAATGTAATTGCATCTGCCTGCTCTGTGTATCTTTCTCCCCGCTGTAAATTATCGAAGTAGTCAAGTGTCTCCAAGCCCTCAACCCGCACTTCACTGCAAATCAAACTGCATCACCTATCTGTAAAGGATAGTGACGTATCTAGCGAAGTTCAGCTATAATTTCTTTTTTTGAGCAGTTCATGATTGAATGAGCATGATTTATTGAAGTGTAGGTCTGAATTCATTGCAAGAACCCCAAAAAAGGGAAAATAATATAGGTATTAAAAGTTCCAACTTGTTACCAGAAAAATAACTAGCGAACCAACAAGGCAAACCTGATATCAGAAACAGATAAATAATTACGCAGAGAGAACGTGAATGAGAATGGCTTGTTATCTATATTCCTGACACGAGGGATCAAAGTCAGCTTGCCAGCACTGAGAGAAATACGTAGCCGCACCTCAAACCTGCCACACAAGAATAGGGTTACCATTGTACATCTTGATAAATTTGTTGACTTGGGGATAGTGCATTACTATCGGCTAATAGAATGTACGACTATGTATTCTCCCCACCTATGCGGCCAGATCTTCAGATCCTCTTCTGTGGATTTCAAAATGAGATCGACAGTTGACTGACTGTTTGCTGCAGGTAGAGGAGAAGGAGAATCATCCAATAACCACACTCTGTTTCTTGCAAAACCATGTCGCTCTAAAGAACCAAAAGTTCCAAACTGCAATACACATTTCTAGTTAAGATGCAACACTGAAAAGGAAAGAACCCCAAAATTGCTAGTTCAGTTTGTGGGACAACCTGTGGGAAGCTGATAGGTATTCCACCTCTGAAGGCTTTAGGAGGTTTCCACAGGGTCTACGAGACAGTGCAAGAACCCATAATCAGGACAATAATTAGAGAAAAGGGCTGTAGAAGTATTGGGTGAGCAATATAAATGAATGAACAATGATCTAAAGTCAATATCTCGAGTGTGAGCTGTATGTTTAAACATACAAGCAGATCAAGTTATGTGAGAGATCTAGTAATTTTACATATTTGAAACCTGAAGAAGTTTCCTTATACCAAAGTCACATTTATGTTTACACGAGCAACATGGACTGTAGTCAACATTCTATGCTTTGCTGATTTGAACCAAGCTCAACATTCCTTGAAAGATTTGACATCTCTAGATAAAATGGCATTTTACCCTGCATAAGAGGATAATTTTTTTCTTTTTATGGACTCTACTGAAGAGCTCGTCATATTTTCTCTTAAGTCGGTGGATACCTATTCAGTGATGCACACATCATAGATTAAACACTAATCAGCCATTCTAACCTGTGAATCCTAGTAGAAGGTGGCGTAAAATTGCTAAAAGAAAAGCTCTCTCATAAGACAGGTAGCCTGTCAGATGTAAGTCCTATTTGATATGGTGTAGAAGTGAGAGCATGATTTAGGTACTGATCAGATGTTGCTCATCGTACTGCACAATGCTGGAGAGGCCAGTCAATTAGTTGGTTTCAGAAGTGGTAGACCAAGTGAAGACACAAGTGACCACAGCAATTCAATCTTTAATATACATAAGCAATTCAACATGTGTCCTTTCAGAGATTTCTCCAAGGAGGGAAAGTACTTCTCATTTCGTTCTTCAAACTCCAATTTACAGTGGTCCTCCTAACTCCTCACTCCAAACCTTTGAAATTCAGTTTTCTGGTAATTGATATATTGATCTTAATTCAAGTTGAGAGCCCCATATCTTCAAATATGGAGTCAAAACTGAAGATGATCCAGCCGAAGGTGCAAATCCAAATGTCCAAAATTGTTAACTTCCAGAGAGGACAACTATCCGTTTCATATTCACAAAAGTTCTAAGACAGACATGACTATGAATGGAACTGTTGCATTGACACGTAAAATTGATAGCATTTAGTCACAAAAGCTTTGTGCCTGCATGCATGTCATACAACAAAATGCAATCCAAAGAGTAGCAGAAAACAGAATCAGCTATTTAAGTATATACCGGAAGGTTTGACATTCTGTTTTCACTAAGAACATTCATCAAATGCATTGGAATGTGATAACCAAAGTTCAGAACAAGTTTAGTGAACACGTTTAGACCTTATTACTCCTGAACAGCAGTTCTTCTCTTCGTTCATTCTTCCAAGAAACAACTTGACCACCCTGAAAAAGCACCTGCAGCAGAGAATATGTACTAGAATTAGATAACATGAAAGGAAAAGATAAAAGTCCCTATAAAACAGAACCTTTTATTATTTTCCGACCCATAAAACTCAGTATCATTGTAGTCCCACAACCAATTTGTGATATTTGACCTGGCCATAAAGCCATGTATACTTCATGCATTTGGATCTTTCCATTTAGGGGAGGATCCTCCATATGCCAATTTAAGAAGGAAGCACATCATCTCTATAAGTTAAATCGACAGTGGAGAGCTTTTCATTGGTACAACGGAGATCCCAAGTTATTGCCACTTCATTATTCCCCCAAAAGCATTCAGAGCCAGTAAGCCACAGAATTCTGACTAGATAATGCCGACCCCCTATCATTGTAGTCCCACAACCAATTTGTGATATTTGACCTGGCCATACCATTTAGGGGAGGATCCTCCATATGCCAATTTAAGAAGGAAGCAAATCATCTCTATAAGTTAAATGGACAGTGGAGAGTTCATTGCTACAACGGAGATCCAGGTTATTGCCACTTCATTATTTCCCCAAAAGCATTCAGAGCCAGTAAGCCACAGAATTCTGACTAGATAATGCCGACTCCCTAAACACTAAAGTTCACTCTCTAAACACTAAAGTTCAAAACAAGACCATATATAAGAAAGGCTAAACCATTAGCAAGACAACAACAAAAAATCAACAGTAACCAGAAAGGCCCAAGGTATAATCAATCATTGAGATAACAATTCATAGGAACGAAAACAAGAAAAGCTAAGGAAAATATTTCCTATCTGATCTGTTATCTTCTGTTAACTAGTTAAGCTTCTCATAAGCAAGCACTGTGCCTTTACAGAATCTCTTCAATGGAAGGAGTCCACCTCTTAAATTAACTACTCTATTTATTAGTAATATTCTAATCAAGAGGTTGCTCACCATCCAAGCTAGGAGTATGTAGTTTTTGGGAACTACTGGATAAAATGTTCAAGACAGGAAAAATAAAGTCATAATTCAGCTATAAGGTCATATTTAGTTTTGAAAGGCCAGCATTCCAAATACCAAAATCAAACTAATTAAGAAACTACAAATGAAAATAAAATAAAAAATGTAAATGCAAAGATGAAGTTCAGAAGTCACTAAGATCAATGAAGATCAAATTTAGGATTACTGAGTTATGGGGAAACAAAAACACTTTCACCAACAGGCTTCAGCTAAAGGTAAAGAGATATTAAACCAAATATCTTCAATAAAAAGAAATGTGATAAACCGTGGTATCTAGACTAGCTTGCCACCGGATACCTGCTACCTCCCACATGGAACCGTCAGGTAACTATATCCACCAAATTTATCAGAAGAAATCATCTAATGATTTTGTCCGCGCTGGGATGATCAGTATTCAGTGAATAATTCTAGCATTCTCGTCAAACTTTAGAAACGTATAAATCCGTGAATCTCAGGAACTAAAAAAAAAAAGCATGTACAGAACCGAAAAACGGAACTTAAATCATAATTACGCAGCACAAACCGTTGTAATTTTGGAAGAACACAGTTAAAACTTAAAACCCTTTCATAAACTAAACACAAAACAAAATATATCACAATTATAAACACAAAATAGTCATAATTCTGCAAAAATACTACAAATAAACTGGAAAATGAAATGAAATTTTTTTCAAAAACCTCTGCAGTTGATCCAGTATGCTCCTTCAATACGATTCGCGAAGCCGATCCATCGCCGTCGTGAATTACGTTCCACGACATAATTATAACTTTTTCACTGCAATTTCGTTCTTCGATACTTATCAAAATAAGCAGTTTACCATAATCAAACACGTAGAACGTAAAATCAGAAAAAAAACAAAAAAATATACCAAAAAATGAGAAAAATAAACCTGCAAACGCAAAGTGCTACACGATAAGCACAGAAATATATTAATATTATGAACAAATGGCTGAAACTGAACCGCTAAAACAGAAAGGACGAATTATAATATATGAAATCAAATACAATAAACTCACATTTTTTTAAAGCGATTGATGAGTGTTGATTAATGTATAGAAAGAGGCCACCAACTTCTACTTCATGACAAATCCATGTCGTATATTTAGCGTTTTCTGTACGACTTTCTACCCTTTTTTATATTTTATAATATTAAAAAAAATAGATAGAAAGAGAAATTGTTGGAGAGGATGGGGCGGTGGATGTGGACGCGTAGTGGGCGATGGGAGGGACCAAAGAAAATTCTGATTCCAACTTGTGAAACGTTTTCGTAATTTGATTTGGCATAAAGTTTTTAAACAAAAGTTGTGATGTAAAATAAAAAGTAAATGTTCGTAGAGTATATATTATTGAGGAAATTTTAGATTTAGCAAACATAAAAATTATATTTGTATGCTATAGTTATAGTTTGTATAATTGCGCTCCATAACAAACTTTATGTTTGCTATGACTATTAATCTGTATATTTCGGTATACATATACATAAAAATCTGTATTTGTATATTTCGGTATACAAACTAAAACATAGTAATTGTATATAAATAAAACTACTACATATATACAACACATATGTATACCGAATGGGTCTATTTGTATATTTCGGTATACAAATGAGTCCTGCAATTAATTTTTATACAACACATATGTATACCAAATGGGTATATTTGTATATTTCGGTATACAAATGGGTCCTGCAATTAATTTTTATATAACACATATGTATACCGAATGAGTCTATTTGTATATTTCGGTATACAAATGGGATGACAAAAAACATGGAATGTTTGCTGCGAATTATAAATAAAAGAAACTATGGCTATAGCATTTAATTTGAATTAATAGTTTGCTTCTTCATACAATTTTCCCTATATTATTCTATTAAACGTGAAATAAGTATTTTAAAATTAAATTATTGTTAAGTATTAAAATGTGTTACTTTTTTTATATGGACTAAAAAGAAAATAATTACTATATAATTTAAGACAAAAAGATAGAAATTAAAGATCAATGAATTTAATATTCGATATATAGTTTATTATGGTGGGAGGAAATATCTAGAAAGGGAATTATTAGTATGATTAATAGTATTATGTTTATTTGATAACTTTTTAGTTATTTTGTATAAATTCATACTAAATATTTTTCAAATCTCAGCTTGAAGAAACTTGAGAAGTATATTTGCATCAATTTTGAACCAAAAATTCACAGCTTCAAATGAGAAGACATAGTTATCTTTTCAATCGCACAATGTGAAACATTGAAGAAACTATGTATAATTTTTTTTTTAAAATACTTTTATCTCAAAAATTAACATTAAAACCATTGAAATCTAATAAATAAATTTAAAAAATTAAATTATTTCTAATACATCAAAAGTATTCTTAATCCTTTTTCGTTACAAATAGGATTGTTCATGGTTATGGTTAAAAAACCAAACCGATTAAAAAACTGATATTTGGTTAGTTTGGTTTTAAATTTTGAAAACCGATACTATTTGGTTTGGTTTTGGTTTTACTAAAAAACAACCGCAAAAATAACCAAACTGAACCGATAAATTAGATATATAAATTTTATAATTATTTTTATTCATAAATTAAATATAAATATTTTGTTAAATTTTAATTAACTTAAGTCTTTAACTTTACCATTTTCTCAAGCCCAATACTTAAATTTTAGCCCAACTATTACGATCCTAAGTTCAAGTCCATCAAAATTCATTACTTTACTATTTACCTACTCTACCTCACATAAGATAGTCATACTTTCTCTTAATTGAATCACCTTTGTTCGTATAATGATAACTCTAGGATTGCATAATTGCTTAATTGAACCAACAATAGTTTTTTTTGTGGATTGTTAATGTACTAGGTGTTTGTGTCTATTGAGATATGTATGTCCTCAAAAAAATTATTACTTTCAAACTGAAAAAAACCAGAAAAACTGAACCAAACCTAACCAAACCAAACCAGAAATAACCAAACCGACAGTTATTTTTTTCGTTTCGTTTCGTTTGGTTTTAGAAATTTAAAAAACCGACTAGATTGGTTTGATTTTGATTTTAACCAATAACCGATTCAAACCAAACAACGAACACCCCTAGTTACAAATATATAGATTGATAATTTATTTTTCAAAAATAACATATATAGTTCATCTTAAACCAATATTATAACATAATGCTCCTTCCGTCTCTTTTAGTTGTCATGTTAAGTAATTCGAAAGTCAATTTGATTAATTTTCAAAGTTAAATTAGATTATATTAATTCGATACTTTAAACTAAAAAAATTAGATATTCAAAAACTATATGAAAAGTAATATAAATTGTAATTTTTTGCAAATTAATATGATAAAAAATTAGTTAAAATTTCTATCATTTGATTCTAAAAAGAAAATCACGAACAACTAAACGAAACCGGGGGAGTACTATAGATTGATTTACAAGATGAACATCAAACATTTATCCTTATCATTAATTTGAAAAATAACAAAATAAATTTGAAACTTCCAACTCATGGCAAATGCTAATCATGATTTTATAACCAATAATTCACATTTAGAAATTGAAAAAAACCCTACACCTCATGCATGCCTTGGTGTAATCTATATATGACTCACATTAAACAAACATATATATATATGTGTGTGTGTGTGTGGCATCAAATCAAAATACCAATAGACTATTAAAAAAACACCAAGTTTGTGTCACGTCATACAAAAATAGTAATGCTAAATCATATAGTATAAAGTAAGAGACCATAAACACTAATCTTTTTTTCTTTTTGGTTTTTCGTTCGATGGTCAATTATCTGTTTTGAGGTAGAATTATTCGAAGTCATCCTATAAAATAAAGTACTACATACTATACTATTACTGATAAAGTTCAAATCTAAAAAAGAGAAGTATTGAAAACACTTCTAAACTAGGTGTTAATTATTAGTTTCATCACCGAATTATTGACAACATTAAAAACACTTCTATACTTGACTAACTGAACTTAAATACACCTTTGATCTTGCAATATGAGTGAAATACATCCCTAAAATTTCGTCAAGTTTATGGGTGTTTTCAACACTTCTCTCGGCATTTTATTAAGATCCTCATGCTCCTACAAGAGTTTGAGACCACTTATTATGTCATGTGGCAAATCGTGGGTGTATCTAAGTTTAGTTAGTCAAGTAGATGGGTGTTTTTAAGGCTTTCAATAGTTCGGAGACGAAACTAATAACTTGCGCCAAGATTATGAGTGTTTTTAAGGCTTTCAATAATTCGGAGATAAACTAATAATTTGCGCCAAGATTAGAGGTGTTTTAAATACCTCGATCAATTTAAAACCTTTAAAAGATGGTTGTGTATATATTACCACTTCATCGCAACCTTAATACTCAGTATTAACTTGTTTGTACGTAATTTATTATCAAATGTCATTAGTATGGTAAACATGTTTAAGGGCGTGATATTACTTATTAGGATTGTTTGATAGGGAAAATTCTAGTTTTTAGTTATTACTAGAATTTAATCACTTTTCATCAAATTAAATTAAACAAGACAGGTTCTAACTCTCAAAAAAGAAGATTTAATCCAATAGAAACAAACTACAAGAAAAATATGAAATTAATTACAGAATTTGTCGATAATCTCCAGCTAATTTATTGCTAAAATGCTCCTAGCTAGTTGAATTTTCTTATAATTTATCACTAATCTGTAACTAATTGAGATTAATATAAAAAAATTATTATTTAACTATGAAATTTTATCCTTTAATAATTTCTCGTTTTCTAGTAGTAACAATATATGCATTAGAGTAATTTGCAGGAAAATATCATTTTCCTTAGAAAGAAGTTTCAAAAACACCCCTAAACTTGACGCAAATTATAAGTTTCATTCTCAGACTATTGACAGCCTTAAAAACACCCCTCTACTTGACTAATTAAACTTAGATACACCCCCGATATACTCCTGATACACTTCCGATATGCAACAGGACATAGCAAGTGATCTCAAACTCTTGTAGGAGCATAGAGTTCTTAATAAAAATCGAGAGAAGTGTTGAAAACACCCCTAAGTTGACGAGAATTTAAGGGTGTATTTCACTAATATTGCAAAATTAGGGATGTATTTAGCTTCAACTAGTCAAATAAAAAAATATTTTTAAGACTGTCAATAATTCGAAAATAAAACTAATAATGCGCCAAGTTTACGAGTGTTTTCGATACTTCTCTTTTCCTTTATTTATAAACGTTTCTCATAGGATTCTCTGAACTAGTAATTGTCTGTGTCATTTTCAAGTCGACATTTGTACTAAATGGTTCTGCTATAGACAGGCATTTCTTAAGTTCCCTTAACCTATCATGAATTCGAATTGAGACTTCAATAATTGTCCATTTGGCCATGCGATATAAAATCGTGATATAAAATTATGAGATAAAGTTGATATTTTATTTAGACATGTAATTTAAACCTTTTAATGTTTTTCATAAACATAAAAATCCCAAAAATTTTAAAACTATTAAAATTATCTCAATTTTTTATACAATTTTATTAAATAAGCAAAAGTTTATAAATTCGCATAATGCATTATCACAAAGTTATTCTAAGAAAATATAAGATTTATCGATCAAACTTCAATTCAATAAAGAAAATTGAACATAAATAGTAGTGTACTAATATAATCCTCCCACGTAGTACAAACAATTTTCTCACGTTGAACTTGCATTTCTCGATCATATGATCGAGAAAACGAACCATCATTGTTACCTTGGAGCCATTTGTTGGTCAATATGGTTGGTAAATAAATTTGATAAAAAAATATGAATTTGGTGCATATAAATGGTAAAGTAAGAATTGATTTGAAGTAATAATAAATTTTATGTTTGTGAGAATATATAATCGATACATGAGATATAAATGATTTAAAAATTAATGATATGAATTATAAATTTTATTTACATATGAAATAAATGGCAAGTAGATATAGATGTAGGGTTGTTTTTACAAAATATAAACTTTTGATCAATTTTTATATTTGAAAATCTCAAATCATTATATGAAATTCTCATATCATGTTTTTTGGAGAATTTAAAATTTCATCTCATGATATACAATTGCATGTCCAAACGCCTGCTAAGAATACCAAACATCAATAGGAAAAAAATCAACTAGAATTGTTAAATTTGTTTGCACTAAAAAAAAAAGTTTTTAAAAGTAATAAATATACACATTAATAAATATTTCTGTGATACTTTTTTTAATTTATAATTTTTGTTTTATTCTTAATGTGATGTGTTGTAGCAACACTACAATAGAAGATTTATTTTAAATCACACTTATTTTTTTTTATATATGAATTGTGAGCAATCATTTTTCACTCAAAAAAACTGGTTCAATCAAACTTTGATTTTTTTCAAGGTTGAAGTAAAAAGTGACGAAAATGTACGACCCAACAAATTTTTGAAAAAAGTACTTTATGACCAAACGTCAATCAATTAGTGTCATATATATTATTGACAAAATTCTTTAGTAATTTAAAACATGTAACACGGGATATGTTTTGTCTATACTATTTACATGCCATAGTTAATATTTTTACCATCCAGCAAAAACACACATTGATTGAGTGTTTTGATTGATTAATAATTCAATTTTTTGTCGGTAACATGTTCCTTCATTTTCAAGTTTGTTGATAAATGATAGATATATGTATTTAAGAGTGTTTATCAGTTATTGATCAAAATTAAAATTATAAACAAACCAATTTAATCGATTTTAAAAGGGGAAACTAAGCAAATACCTCATAAAAGCAAAATAATTACAAACATATATTCATTTACATTTATACCCTCACTAAATAATTACACTAAATACCCTCAACTAATTTCGCTTTACTGATACTAAATCAGTGTCATATATTGTATTGATATCATTGAAGCTGAGAATTTCTCTTAACTGATACTAAATCAGTATCATATATTGTATTAGTATCATTAAGGCTGATAATTTTGATTAGTTGATACTAAATCAGTATATATATATATATATATATTGTATTGGTATCATTAAGGTTTACTGTTAAGAAATTACTCATTAGTCAATGATACTATAATAATATTATCGGTTTGGTTGTTAACGGTTTCGGTTCGGTTTAGTTCAGCTATTTGGTTATTAATCATACACAAAAATAAAAATAATAATTCATTCAAAACGTGAAAAAGTGATAACAATCCATTCAAAATGAAAAATAGTTAGAATAACTGACATTACAGAACTTTTGATCACTAAATTTACTATAAATAAAGCTTCAAAATTCACTATTTTATCCTAGAAGGAAGAAACAGTGACTTTCAGTCTCACAAAAAATTGTCATAGACACTCATATACATGAAACCAATAAGATAAATGTTCTCACCTTGGGCATTTTCACTTTCATAAGTAAATTATAAATAAATTTTGATGAAAACATATATAAGATCTTTAAAATTGTTTATAATTTTTTTTTATTATGAATGTATAATAATAAAATGTCACGACCCAAAAATGGACGTGATGACACTCGTCTTATCCCACCAAGACAAGTCAGCCTAAAATCCAACCAATACGATAAATGCGGAAAACAAAGTCAACTTAATTAAACTCCCAAAACCTGGTTGTCTCGTGTACAAACCTCTAATGTGTTATAACAAAACTTAAAGAAAATACAAGTCTCCAATGACCTTGTTTCTAGAGTAGAACACAATCATAAATAAGGAGAAAGAAGGTCTGCTGAGATGACAAGCAGCTACCTCAAAAATCTCCACAAGAAGCCTCGGAAAAGAATAGAATATAAAGTATCACGAAGATCCGAGATCGTAACCTACAAAATGTAGAAACAAGAGGTGAGTACCAAACCACATGGTACTCAGCAAGTAAACTTCTAAACACAAGCTAAGGGAATAGAATACGGGTACTCCTAACACTCCAACCGAACCTCCACAACTACAACCTGCATAAAACCAGCCCAACCTAACAGTTCACCATTTACAAAGCACACAGGTCAACAACAACACTCTAACAATAGGCTCGATATTCATCAATCACAAGTTCCACAGAAAGGCACTCACAAGATCAGCAATACACAAGATCAAGTTCACCAATGATAAAGATGTGCAATGCAATGAAATGCAATGTCAAGTATAGTGATACATGTCTGACCTAATGATACACACCCGTTGTCTCACAGTCCGGGACCCATGGGGGACATATCTGTCCATGCATCCGTCGCGGCGTGTGACACGACCCTCTATATATAGTATCTGTCGCGGCGTGCGATACGTCCCTCGAATTACAGTATCCGTTGCTGCGTGCGACACGTCCCTCAAAATATAGTATCCGTCGCGGCGCACGACACGTCCTTCGAAATAGTACATCCTCTTTATTTTCTTATTTTTCCTCAATTCACATAACACTTATCACAATCATGTCTCATAACCAATGCAAATGACATGTTCACACAAATAATGAGGAGATGACCATTTTCATAACAATGCACAATTCACAACAACACAATCGTGATACAACATCAACAATGAGTCAATAAGCCTTTCAAACCATTCTCAACACATCACACACCAACAATTAATCACATTGTCTTTTATTATCCATTTTTCATCATTAGAATTATTCAATATGGATAAGTCAACCCATCACCAAGTCTCATTACTCCCCAACGCATACCACAAGGAAATACACGATTCTATACACTTAACAAGGGTTTAGAAATCCAGTTGCCTCAAACAATTGAATAATTACTCCGGGACTCGAGTCTTCATATCTTTCGTTGTACTTCTAAATCAATACAATCTATTCAAACAAATAACCACAATAAGATTTCGAACTAACAACACTCTTATAACTATATGTTTAGCCTAGACCCAAAAACTCACCCGAATCTATAATCAAGTTTCTAATCTTTGTGCCAATTAACAAGTCAACTCTCATATTTTCAAATTTCAAATCTAGGATTAAGTTTCAATTTCTCCAATACCATAAATTTAATAATATTCAAATAATATAATACACCTAATATTTAATTATATATATCTCAATATCTCAAAACAAGAATCATAATATGATAAAGAGGATAAAAAATTACAACTCATCTGCGCGTAACCTAGAAGCGGGAAAATCCAATCATCAACAGTGCCCCATTCCATCACTTCCCAATTCATTATGTAATGATTACCTAATAATTGCCATCTAATATATAACCTCAATTCCACTTTATTGTTTCTCCCTTAAGTCAGAGAATGTGGCACCAATATATATATATATATAATTTGTAAATTTATCACACAATTCAACAAAAATAATAATAATAATCTAATCTCTATCCATATATGCAATACAATATTTAGGCACAGTTACCTGCTGCACTTTGATCGGTCGTCGATGAAGACCTCTTTCTTCGAGGCTAATTGTTTTTCTTTTAACTGATTAGGGAAAATAATTATGACCCACTGAATAATTAAATAAATGTTAAATCTCACTAGTTTATATATATATATATATATATATATATATATATATATATATATATGGACTTGACTCATTAACCATCAACTAAATAAAAATTAATTATTTAATAAATACCCACTAACTAAATAATTGTAGTTATCGAATAGTTCAAATTTCCAAAAATTACATTCCGGGTCATTACATAAAATATATGTATTCGGTTATTTCTTCGATTTTTTTTCGGACAAAATCATAACCAAACTAAATACTATCGATTTTTTAAAATCTAAAACTAAACCAAACCCAACCCAAATAAAATCGATTTATTTAATCGGTTTGGTTCGATTTCTCGATTTGGATCGAATTTTATCCAACCCTATATGTAGTGATGACTAAACTTGTCGTATGGCCTACTAGATAGACCCCCACTGTGTAATAGTTTGCAAATTACACAGAGAATATAAACCGTACTAGGCAAGCCTTATGTGACAGACTCGACTCAGAAAGAATTGAGGGGAGATCGATCCCGAATCATCTATGTGGATGACCACCTTCCAAACCAACTATGTTATTCCGAAGTACGGCCTTTCACTAACTTTATACTTTTTAAAGATGAATCATGTAAAACATGATGTCTAATTAAGTGAAAATTAAATTCTTTGTTGTATCCTTTGAAATATATAGTGTATGAGTCAAAAAGCTACAAAGCAAAGAGTTTAGGGGGAAAGATTGAAGATTTCGGTAAAGTTTACGGCGAAAAGGTAAAAGCTATTAATTCCACGAAAACAAAATGGATAACGGCTGCTTTGCTTTAATTTTTCAGTTTGTTGACCGTGTAATGTTCCATTTACAAATTACAAGGCAAACCAAAAATATTGCCTTTCTTCTAATATATTATATAGGGTGGAGCCATCATTATAATTATTATGGATCGATAGAATTCAATGTTTTTGGTTCAAATCTAATATTTATGTTATTAAAATATGTAATGGATATATATATATTCATAACCTAGTAAATTATAAAGATTGTGATCCGAAATGCATAATTCAAATATTCTGAATCCAATGCTACTTACATGGATATTGTGTTTCAAGTTCATTTACCAGCTGATATAGATTAAACATCAAATGATACCTTCCATTTTTGCAAATATTGTTCTTTTTTTCTTCAGTTTTCCAGGCAGTATTTGATATGTGCTCTAGGCCTGACTAAATGATCTTGATTCGCAAATGTCCCACATTAGGTGGTAAAGTGCTTTTTACCAAAATGATTTCATACCCAGAAGTCAAATCTGAGACATTTGATTAAGAATAAATCATTCTACCACGACATTTGATGGTCAGATATGGTTAGTATATTGACAAGGGGATGGGGGATCTCTTGATAATAAGTAAACTAGGGGATAAAGCTGACAACAGTTCCTTGCATAAGAGGGAAGTTAAAGATTCAATCCAAGGTATTTCCACATAAGACAGTCAAGTAAAAAAAAAGAAGAGTTGAAAAGGGAATTGCTTCCAATCAAGAAATATAGATCAAATTAAAAGGAGAATCTTGAAAAGGCACACACATTACATACTCTTGAAGCAATCCAATATACTTACTACCCTTTTATTATACATATATAAAAGAGAAACAAAATATTGATAAACAAACAAGTGGTGACTAAAGGGGGGTTTCCAAGCCATGGAAGAAATGGTGGTGGAAGCTCTCCTCTTTGGTGATAGACAAGCACAACTTCTTGCTGCAAGACAACTTGCTCAATTTTCCAGCAAGCAAAGGCACAACGTAGTCGAAAAAGGCGTTGTTCCTCCATTGATTTTGATGATGAGTACTAATGATTGTGAAGTTATTGAAGCTGCACTCTTTGCTCTGCTTAGCATAGCATTTCGCAGTGAAAGGTTAGCGTTTGCATATTTCGTTCAGGGGTATGTTTGGTACGACAGAAGTCATTTTCACACTTTTGTTATACCAAACATGTTAATGAATAGGAGTGTATCGATACCTGTTTGATTTTCAGAACTGAAATGATGAAAATTCTTGTTAATTTTTGCAGGAACAAGATACTCATAGCACAATCAGGGGGTATAACAGTGTTATTAGATGTAATTCAATGCGAAAATAAGTTGTTAGTAGAGCTAGGAGTGGCATTTCTATTGACCCTCTCTTCTTGTGGTTCAAACAAGATGGCAATTGCTTCATTTGGGGCTATCCCAATTCTACTTGAATTGTTAAATTCACAATCCTACAACAACATGAGCTTCCAGGCTAATTTGGACATCTTGTCAACACTTCACAATCTTTCAACTTGCAATCAGCTCATCCCTTCCATTGTTTCATATGGAGGGGTAGCTACCTTGATCCGACTAAACAACCTTACCTCGGAGTTGGTAATGGAAAAGGCTGTGGCATTGCTAGAGAATCTTGTTTCTTCATCAAGAATTGCACTAGAGGAAGCTGCAAGAACAGAGGGAGCAATCCATTGTTTGGTGGAGGCCATGGAGGAAGGTTAATTGTTTGATCATCTCATCTAAAAGTTTAACTCGTTAGAAATAGTGCACTTCTACTTAATGTTATTATGCCTCTTGTGCTTCTTTTTCATAGGTTAACCACATGAAAAATATTTTTTTGATTTTTCAAGTGGCACTATGATTTGAATGTATGACCTCTTGCTCTGATACCATGTAGAACTGTGTGACCACATTACCTAAACGTTTAAGTTGTTAGAGAGTGTAGAATGTTTAATTACTTGATTGTATTACGTCTCAACAGGTTCAAGACAATGTAAAGAACATGCAGTGGCAATTCTACTCCTAATATGCGATAGCTGCAGAGACAGATACAGAGGAATGATCTTAAGGGAAGGAGCAATGGCAGCATTGCTTCAGTTGAGCGTTGATGGGACAAGGAGAGCGAGAGACGAGGCAAAAAGACTGCTTTTGCTTCTAAGAGACTGCTCAAATTGTGGCCAAACGACTAAACAGACGAAGAATATTGTGTTATTTGAGCAGATTATGAGACAGATTGAGCAAGTAGGAGAACCAGAAGGGATGTCAGTAGCTCTCTTAGAGGAAATGATTTCAAAACTTAGAACATGACATTTTCATGTGATAGATGCTCAAGTTGTGTTGATAGTAGCAGTACAATTCATTCTCTTTCTGAGTTTTGGAAAGGGGTACAAGATTAGTCCTGTATGATTATTATATCATAATATCTGCACATAAACTTATAGGGTTTAGATAGTTTCTTACACTACAGTAATATTTTACTATTTTGCAAATATTGAAGTTAAGTTTTGAAATATTAGTTTGAGGAATATATCAAATGAAAAGTAAAAGTCAAGTGAATTCATGTACAAAGCAACTTCAACTTCCACATACTTTTCAATAAGACATGCAACATCCCAAAACCCGTGCTGATCTTATTATTCATCTTTAACCAAAACCACCAGGAAGTAAGACCTCCATATCTGGAATTTAAAGCATCTTTGTAGAGTATAGACTAAACCTGCAGGTATATGTAGTAAGTAACAGTTGTGTAACTAAGTGGCCCTTTTACGGTGGCTCACTTGAAGAAAACAAGAGGAGCTCATTCTCCACAGTCCGACACGTTCTGCATTTACGTTTTACTCCCTCAAAAAAATTCACACCTAACACGTAGCAAATGTCATGGTCTAGAGTTACATCATTACTCTCTAAAAAGAACCTCTGGATGTATACACTTTCTTGACAACATTTCAGCGTGACTTCTTGTAAAATCCATAAGCAACAGCAACAACAGCCACTGCTCCAACGACGCCAATGGCTGTGTAAACTTCAGGTTTATCCCATTTTCTGAAACAGGATGGAAGTCTTCCCTGTCCCTTCTCTACCTCTTTTCCCTCAACATTTGCATCTCTACAACAAGAAAATCCTGCATCACCTTGACAGCAGCCCTGACTAGCAGTTTCTACAGGCGCATTTCCTTTTTTGTCCACAGTGGTTCCACTGAGAACACTCAGCTCATTCACCTTATCAGTTATCTCAGCATGCAGTCCCATTTGGCCCCTATAGTTAACCAGGGTAAAGTGTATCACAACTGTACTCCAAATAATATGAGAAATAGAGCAAATAATTAACTTTAGAACTGCTTAACAAATTACTTCCAACTGAAACTTGAGAGATCAAAATAGAAGTTTTATAATGCTAGGAATTCACTTTTCTGTAATAGGAAAGGCATCATCTTTGGCACTCTATTACATAACTAGTCTGCTAAATCAATCTAACTTTTCCCACCCACAATGACACTCATACCCGTCTTCAAATTGAAGGCGGAGAATAGGCATCCATCACCAGCAAAAAAGCAACAGAAAAAAAAATAGATCCACTAACAAGACCAAAGATCCATTATCTTCTGCCACTCTTTATTTACTTTTGATCACGATAGTTCATTAATTAACATACAATCATTAAAGCTTTTCACAAGCAAAGCTCATGATCAAGCATGAAAAAATCTATGGGCTAAATTTTATGATGATTACCTTTTATGGAAAATTTGGCAACATGAGCAGATGAAACAATTATAGAACATTATCTTGAAATCACTAGCAAATTTTCTATTAGTGATTGACCTATTTTTAACCTTGGTGCAAATAACACAATTGAGTTTGGCTAAGTTCAAGTTAACATTAAAGTCACAGTGAGTGGTTTTGTTAAGGCAACAAAAAGATAATCTAGAATAGGTAAGTGTATATAGGGTTTCAACATACATGATATGTGTGTGTGTATGCATCTGTGCTTATGTATTTATGCATACTTTATTTTAGGATAGGTGGCATCTGAGACAACTTGTATGCACATCTACTAATCTACAAGGTTGCTTGTCCAGCCAAACACATTCGTTCAACATACATGATATTTGTTGACATTAGTTAGATTTATGAGATGAATTTCCTAATATGAGTAAGGGAGTGATCAAATCATTTTTCTTTCATAAGGATCATAATCATAATATAAGGCTATTCTTACCTCGCCAACCTACACCAGAAAAGAAAAATGGACTGAACCAAATTTGCCAAATTTGTAACATCTATGAACAATAGAAATTCAATAACATCTAAAACAGTACCAAGTTAGCAAAAAGTCTATATTCTCTGCTTCATGCATTGAGGGTCATTTGGTTGAAGGTATTAGAAAAATGATTCCAACATTTGGTTTGAGAATTAAGAAAATAACCATTGTATAACTAATATCACTGAATGTCTAAACCAATTTTTACTCAAGCGAGTTAGCATGTGGTGAGATGATTGATGATTAAAGGTAATGTGCAGAGCAAACTCTTTTTCCAAGCAAAAGCACGCTTAATTTCTGATCATAATTACATTGAGAAAACCCAAAGCAGAAGAGTAAAATCTACGTCTTATAGGCACTTTTACCAAGAAAAGCATCAGAAATATTTCCTTAAGATTAAGTTGATGAGGCCAAACCTCCCTAAAGCTAAATGAAGAATTTATAACAAATATAGAGCAAACCCCAAATTGTGCAAATGAGAAACAAAAGCAAAGCACATCCAATACAAACCTCCAAAGTTGTTCAAGGATTTTTCCCTCTCCGATATGCTCGTCCAGCAAAATAGGTACCTCATCTGGGGTAACATAGCCATACCTGCATTACGACAATGGACCACATATAACATAATTATAATAGACATTCTAATGAGGAGCTTCTCCACTTTGATCCATTTAACATGCCACATACTACTGAATTGGTCAAGAAACTGATGGAAACTAGAAGAGCACCTCAATAAGTATATAATTAGCTCTTACCAATGCCCAGCAATTTTCCCTTCTTTATCGGTACTGTAGATTATCACATTACCAGCATACTTGTGGCCACCAACATGTGAACAAGCAGCCACATGAACTTCGTTTTTCAAGTCCTTGGACTCAATTGCCTTGCTGAATTCCTCAATCAGAATTGGTCCACAGACACCACACCTTCGATCTCGATTATTGTGGGAACAGACAAAAACATAAGAACCACTTATTGGCTCCTGCGGTCCAGAAGTCCATGGCTTGCCACTCAAAAGCACATCCTCAACAAAAGCATCAACATCTGACTCCTTCAAATTCCTTGATTAAAAGAACCAGACATAAACTCAAGTTCAAGGTAAGGTAATGCTTGGAGATGCATAGAATGGTTAGGTCAAATATGTTTCAACAAAATCATGAGGTAATTAAAAAAGTGAACCCTTGGTCCTAACTAGTTTGTCACTATTTGCTAACTACGTCAAATCCAAAAAAGAATTAGATCGAACTACATTGATTCATTTATTTTAAACTAAAATTGAGATATTAAGAAACTACTCGAAAAATACTAGTACACACTACCATTCCCATATGAAAAAAGTTCATTTTTAAATGTTGGTTCAAAGTTAATTTAATCTGAATCTCGAGATGCAAAAAGTGCCAAAAATATTACTCTATGAGATAGAAGAGTACAGCAGTGTGGTATTTAATCATACAAGACTAATTTCTTCCAAAACAACATAATGTTGTGAGGAAAAAAGAATCAAGTCAAATTCATGATGTTTATTTTTTCTTTTCTAGATTTCAGACAGACTAGTTATGTATTTCATCACTTCTAGTCTACTACACACAGAATAATACAATGATATTTATAAGAACATAGAAGAATGTCGAAATCTACCTGTATTTGATCATATCAGGAAAAATCAGAACATCTCCATCCGATAGTCCAATGTCTTCACGTACTTCGCAAATTGTCAAAATAGTCTACCACAAACAATCACCGAGCCAATAAACGCATTAAACTGAATATCACACTTGCAAAGCTAAAACCGTAAAACTACAGGCAGCATTCCAACTGATCACCGAAGTGGAATTATTATATTGTGTACTAAAAATTTCTCCAACACACATTGAAAAGCTAATAACGTAAACCTACTAATTGTGCATTCTAATCGACCAGCTAAGTATTCTTATACTTGTATTAAACTTTGAACACTATAAATTATAAACAAATGTTCAATAATGTTATCTATACTAGTTCAAAAGTATTATCCACACTAGATCCAAAATAACCGATATGCTAATTTCTGAATCAAAAACTAAATCCAATAGAGGCGAAAGTCATTACTAACGTTGACTTAAGTAATCACTAACCTTGAGTTTGATATCATCCTTGCGAGCTTTAAGAGTAGCAGCAAATAGCTTCGGAAGTGGATCGGAGTCGGAGGATTCAAGGTGAGAAGGCCAAACTTCATGTGATTTGTAGCAGAGGAATACGTGACGATCGTAAACGGTAGCAGTACCGGCAAGCTTAAGTTCATACATCTCTGGGCGCTGGAACCCAAACTTAACGTCGTCGGAGACGATGCCGTCCTCCGAGTTTCCGGCCATCGATGTTTGTTAGAATTCGCAGAGAGAGAGAGTAGTGAAAATAAAATGGGAAACGTGGAGAGAATGAGCCTATTGGAGTATTAAAAGTAGCAGGAATATTTGACGAGTTATTTGATCTTATGTTGCAAAACTCATAAGCACCATTTTTTTTTCTTTGGACTATTTGGAAAAAGGTTATGAAAAGTCCAAAAAATATTTTTTACTCCGTGGTGATATCGTTTGACTTTCCACCGATTATTAATTATTTATTTTTTTGATATTTGTGATCTAAAATAATCTTTAAATAACGTTAAATTAAAAATAAAATTTTATAATTAATGGTTTTGATTTTAATAATAAAGTCGCACTTTTCTTTAGTACATGGGCTAAAAAGGAAAGGGCACTGTCATATTTGACCTTAAGGTGCGAGTTGTGGGCGTCAGGCTAAATTCCAGCAGCTAACTTTCTAAATTTGAATGGTAGGTGTGAATAAAAATAGAAGGAATAAATTTGACTAATTTCTTGTCTTGTAATTAGAAGTCCAATTGCTAAACGCTAGGTCAGGGTCACACAACTCTCTACTTAGTATATTAGGTTAGAGAACAATTTGAATTTCTGAAAACTCACTCTACATTAGTAGAAAAGAATTTTAAAAAATACAATTGTATGCGATGGTAATAAGTACTGTAACAAACTTGTACATCCTTGGTTGTGGTTGTCTTGGTGTACTAGTAACAAACTTGTACAAGCTTATAATAGGAGTGTGATGGTGGTTGACAGTAATACTTGTCATGATGGAGGTGGTTGATGCGGTAGTGAGTAGTGACTACCGGTGGTTGTTGGTGATTGATTAGCAATGGTGGAGTGGTGGTTGTAATCGTAGAGGTGGTTGGTGATTGTTATGATTGACACTAATGATGGTGATGGCTGACGATGATGGTTGTGTAAAAGTCATCTTTCAAAAAGACTTGCATAGTTTTGCCTTGCTTCAATCAGTCTCTTTTGTCAATTAACTCTTTCCTCCATAAGTGGAACCTCTCAAAGCACCAGC
The DNA here is from genome assembly GCA_029582245.1 of Solanum etuberosum. Classification (NCBI taxonomy): domain Eukaryota; kingdom Viridiplantae; phylum Streptophyta; class Magnoliopsida; order Solanales; family Solanaceae; genus Solanum; species Solanum etuberosum. Next base: position 9,420 of record JAJONR010006714.1, on the reverse strand, counting down.
AGCAAAACTCACCTTTATAAGCCGTATGCTTCACACATTTCACTCCTCCACATTATCATACTTGGCCATTGACACCTAAAATAACTTTATGGACCAGAGAAGTAGACAACAACGACAAGCCATTTCATTCGTCGAGTTGGATAAGCTTTAAACACTGACAAATGAAGAAGATCTGTGAGAAAAAGTGGCATTCCATAATCCAATTCCTATGCATTTGCATTTCAGGACAGTATGCACTTTACATGTTCATACGTAAGGAACAATGAATTGATGTTCTTCCTAAGGGATCTTCATCATATAAGATGATATGGGGACTTAAACTGTCAAGAAAACAAGTATACTCAGAAGAAATCAATCTCAAAATAATTATCAGTAGGTTTCACATCAAGACCTGGACCCGTTGTTGCTGGTGCTCTGGGCACGTCATGTAGCACAAACGCCTTTGGTACATCTGGAGGACTAGCACACCGGATAAGTGCCCAATTAACGCTCTGAAAGAAAGGGTGCTGTTTTATTTCTGTAGCCCCCCGCCTATATGCTAGGCGATGCTGAGGCTCTTTCACAAGTAGACCTCTTATCAAGTCCCTTGCAGCAAAACTAACACTAGGCGATGAAGGGAATCTCAGGGGCTGGCCAACGACATTAAACAAGGTGGCTCTGTTGCCCGCTCCTTTAAAAGGTGTCTGCCCAAACAAGAGCTCATAGAGAAAGATCCCGAAGGTCCACCAATCAACGGCACTACCATGCCCCTCGCCTTTAATGATTTCTGGAGCAAGGTACTCATGTGTTCCCACAAAAGACATGGATCGAGCATTTGTCGGTTCAGCCATGAGCTCTGGAAGCGGGCTCACTTGATTGTGCATCTCAGATTTCTGTTTCGTCTTCTTTCCTTTCTTGGGCCTCAGGAAACGCGGTGAAAAACATGCAGGCTGGATGACACAAGATGGCTCAATACAAGCAGGCTGGACACAGTATGACGAAGTCTTCGACTCTAAGTTTGAATTTGAGGATTTAACCAGTGTTGGACTCACAGCACACCTCAAGGAGAGGTCAAAATCAGACAGCATTATATGGCCATCTTCTCGAACCAAAACATTCTCTGGTTTAAGATCCCTATAAATGATTCCAAGCATGTGCAGGTATTCTAGAGCAAGGAGAATTTCAGCTACATAAAACCTATACTCCAAAACAACAACATAACAAGAGCAAGTTAACTTCACTGATCAAGATGCATGGGCACCCTCGTAAATTTTGTCCATGGAAAACAACAAACAAATCTTGAGTTGAGAAAACCACTCCATTATCTATGGCACTCTAGCAGAGATAATAACCAACACTACAAACTTTATGCCAATCAGTTTTCATTTCTTAACCAAATGATTTACCGATGAATATTAACATGTATATTGGAAAATAATATAATGTAAATGCAGTAATTGCATAATGGATAAAAGACAAGAATCCAGTTTGAGCTCAATGTTTAATAAAAGTGAAGAAAGCTAGATAGAATAAGCAATCTGTTTAACTCTATTCACGTCAAGGCAAACAAATGGAGTAAAAACAAGTGAATTGTGACGAGCATAGTGCAGGATATCTCAGCTCTCATCATCATGGTTTGAACTGCAAGACCACTATATGCGACAGAAGTAGCTAAAAAATAATATTCTAGCCATACTACAATTTATCCAGGATCTCCCTTATGCCAAAGATGAATAGGAATTCCAATTTAATAGGGTTTCTTGAGACCCCCCTTATATCATGATATATGCAGGTTTCAAGAAAGAAATTTTGTTAACATTGCCAAAAACAATCAAATATGATAGAGACCGGTTTATTGGGAAATCAATGTAACGTACTATGATCATTAAGATTGCAGCAAGAACTAACTTATTGACCGTGAAACCTAAACATCAGATCAAAGATGTCCTGAATATATAGATCTATGGACAAAATAAAACACAGATCAAAGATGTCCTGAATATGTAGATATATGGACAAAATAAAACACTTCCAGCTGAAAGGAGATTTAAGTAAAATAGCTACAACATCAACAACTATGCATTTCAGAAACTAGCCTAACCTGGCAGCATGCTCGGGAAAAAACTTTCCTGGCTGTCTTTGCCGAAGTGCATGTAAATCTCCTCCAGGGCAGAATTCCATCACCAAGCAAGAAAATTTGTCTGTTTCAAAGTGTGAATATAGTGTTGGTAGAAAAGGATGATCCAGAGACTGTAGTATCTCTCTTTCTGTCTGAGCTCTCACAGTTTTCTTGCGACTCTCTAGAGCTGCATTGTCCATCACTTTCATGGCAAAATAATCTCTTGTGCCAATCAACTCAGCTAGAAAAACATTTCCTATATCACCACCTCCCAATCTCTTCAGAAGTCTGAAATGGTTGAAGCCCAGTGTTCCATCAATAGATCTAATGGCTTGAATTGCATCCCACCTTGTATCATTTGCCTGATGTGGTTTATACATTGTACTGCCGAAACTAGTAGAGCTGCTTTCATCACTAATATCACTACCTGTGCTGCCTCTGTAGAAGCTTGTTTTTCTGCTATCACTGATATCGCACGAGTTGCTAACATCACCACTTCCAAGAGACTTGCCCATGCTGCTAGCACATTCACTGATGACTTCTGTAGTGGTGAAACTTTGTTTGGGTTCTATGTACTGCGTGGCAGTATAAAAGCTATTCTGTGGACTAGGACAATAGCTTATTCCAGATTGAGATGTCAACTGACCATTTAGAAGGTCAGCATCTCCTCTGGCAACAGCATGTAACATAAAATCCCTGCGTTCCACATAGCCACCTGAGGTAGTGTGCTTGTTATCATGAAGTGGATCCTTGATAGATGATTTGGTTTCAAAGATTAATATGCGGTCCAATGAACATTCTTCTGATGGTTGATCAAGAGCATCTTCTATTCTCTGACACTCTTTTCCTTTAGTCGATTCAGAATAGTGTCTCCTCGAGTCAGAGACATCATCCCTCTTTATACGATCACTGGATGATTTATGCGAACTCTTGGAAGCAGCCACTGACCCTGTTGGGGTATCAGTTGGCTTTGACCCAATATCAATAGCTATTGGATCGAAGGACAACTCTTTACATCTAGATTGTCTCATTGATGTAGGATGGGGAGGACGACTTGTCCTGGAAGCTGAAGATGTATTACCCTTAATAGCAGTGAAGGGAGTGCGACTGTTTGGCAAGGAACTGATTCCTTCAACAAGTGACTCCATTATTCTCTTTCACCTAGACACATCCATTGTACCACAAAAAGTGAGAGTATTAGCTTATGTTACTCTATGAGACAAAATAAGCACTTAAAGCCATTTAGAACAAAGTATTTTTTCTAATAAGTAATAATTCTGGAATCGGTTCTATTACCAGCAAAAAAATCCTTAAAAAAATCGGAAGGAATCTTTGGCAAAGAAACTACTAAACTTGTAACTAATCAATCTATCAACTACGTCTCAATACTTAACTTGTAACTAATCAATCAATCAACTACGTCTGAATACTTAACTTGTAACTAATCACTCAATCAACTACGTCTCAATACTTCACTTGTAACTAGTCAATCAATCAACTACGTCTCAATACAAAACTAGTTGGAGTCAGTGATCTCTGTATGAACACTACACTTTAACTAATACACTCTATTCCAGTTCAACAACCAATCTCTGTTCGAACTCCCTTTACTTGCAGGAGTACATCTTGGATTCGTTCATTACAATCAATGCTTTAAAATCAAACATAACTTCAACTACACAATTGCATGACAGTAGGTATCAAAGATCTTTCACACCAGACATTACATTATCAATTAAGTTACTTCTTAAATCCAGGAAAGAACATACACCAAAAAGGCAAAAACTTTAATAACTTCTTGCATGGTTCTCTAAAATTTCCTTCTTTACTTCTTCCCACAATTCCACAAGAATCATCAAAATAGATAAACAAACAAATAACAGAAAAAAGGGGTTCTTGATTATTACCTGATTAACGAACTGAGACCCAGAAAATTAATCTTTCATCACTGTTGACACTCAACAAAGAGACCCTTTCAAGAACTCGCTCCAAAAGTGAAACAATCTTTACTCTGTGACTCCTTTTTCAGATCCGATCGAAAGAAAAAAAACAAGAAAGATGGTAAGTAATATACTCCAATTTTCTGGTAAATTAGTGAGTTGGGGTTTTAGTGGGGTAATGGGGTTTGAAGAGAAATTAACAATGGAGAAGAAAAAGAAAGACAAGAAAAGGAGAGAAAGTTGTATGAATGAAAGAATGAAAGAAAACTAAGAAGCAAAGCAAAAGACAGAGAAACAAAGCAAAGCTAAAGCAAATTGATTCGAGAAAAGCTGTCTTCACCTTTAAGAGAAATTATATATATAAAAAAAATGTTACTATAATTCTCTTTGTGCTTTACCTTTCAACTCCTTTTCTTGCTTCTTATACTGAACTGGGAGTAGTAGTATAGAAAGCTTCCTTCTTTATCGTAAAATACAAAAAATATGTATACTGTAACTTAGCACTGTGTGTGTGAGAGAGAAAGCTGGAAATATGCATATTAATATTGGCATTAGAAAACATTGGACAACTTTTATTCGGAGTACGGAGAGCAATTAAGCCAGCTATATGGATATCCTTATTAAAATTCCATTTTTTAAGCCAACTTGATTATAGTCGAGTTGATTGAACAGAGATCTCTTGAATGGTTTATTTTAGGTTTGGTATCATTTGTATTTTTTAGTCGAGTTTGCAATAGGTGGTTTGTTAGTGTAATTTATGTTTGTCTAGTGATTTATGATTTTTATATTGAAATGAAGTCTACCTCGAGAGCAAATGAAAAATAGTGACTATAGTTCATAATTATAAAAAAATTAGTATTTCGATCAAACTCATTTTAATTAGCGTATAGAGGACTATTTTTATGTTGTTAATCTAGTAGGACTTTCTGATTTAAGTTGAGTTTGTCGTATGCACTTGTTCATGCAATTTATATTTGCTTGGTGATTTGCGGATTGTTACATTTAAATGAAGTTTACCTAGAAAGTACATAAAAGATAGCGACTAGGATTTCTTATTGCGAGCAAAAAGAAAATCAATTTGAACTCATTTTAGCTCTTTATGTTGTTAATTTAGTGGGACAATCCGATTAAAGTTGAAATAGATGATTGATTTGTGGAAAAAAAATAAGAAGAAGAAATTGGATCATTTTTATATTTTGTTTATATTTATAAAAGCCATATAAATACAAGAAATTACTTTTCAGATAATATAATATTTTAATTTACTATTTATTTATATATTGCTTAACATTACACACAAAATATTAGACTATCTTCTAAAGTTGACATAAATTTATAAAATTTTGTATCATGTTTCGACATTTTCTTGCTTTACTTTAGTTGAAAGTTTATCAGAATCAGTCTCTCTGTCTTCACAAGATAGGATAAAGGTTTGCATACAAATATCATTTGTAAAATTACACTAAATAAGTTAATATTAGTGTTAATCTAACATATTCTCATAAACTAATTTTTGGTTTTAACTGTAATCTAAAAAATTAATAAATCATATGAGAAATTAAAAATATATATTAAATAATTGTCTCAAAAGAAACAACCGGCAAAGAATTGATGGAATAGATTATATATTACCCACAGACCAAAGTAGTTAGTATTTCATATAGAGAAATAGTGTTAGTCGTTTGACAATTGTGTTTTAAACTATTTGACATTTTTAGAAAATATGAAGTCATTTATTACTTTTTAAAAAGACATTTGCCTTATTTTCTCTAATTCGAAGATGTGTGAACAAAAAATTTAATCCAAAGTTCTAAACCTTATATATGTATTAAACTAAATTCACATTAGATGAAAATCCTTCCACACCCTAAATTGCAAGCAATTTTGAAAATTCAGTTGGGACTTAAAAATAAAAAATGCCAATTGCTTATTTTCGTTTTTTTTTTTTTTTGGCTAAAGCAAAACCTATTTTTATTTATTCATTTATCGCTAAAGTCTTCTCATCGCATTTTAATGGAGTAATAATTTAAACAACAAAAAAAATGATGGTTTGCAAACGTCCAAATTTTATCTATATGAGAAACTAAAAGAATCTATTTACTTAAAATGAGTAAAAAGATTTTATTAGCTTAATTAATGCGTAGATGGAATGAATTTTTTTTATCATCTAATTTAGGATAGACGAAGTATTTAAAAACGCATATTTTGGTTTTCATTTAATTTAATCATAAGTCTAAAATTCAACCTTTATATATGACCAAGAAATCCTCTTTTAAAGTAATATAAAAATATAAATTTTAAGAAAGAATCATGAACGAAATAAATATTGATTCCTTAAAATATAAAACTTCTACTATTTCAAATGCAATATGATAGTCCTTGATGAGACAATTCATTGAATTCTAATAATCATATATAGCTCAAACATTTTTTGTTACTCCAACTGTAATTTCATTACTCCTAATGTTTGATAATTAAAATTATGTGAATATAAATCAACATTTTAAAATATATATTTTTATTGTATCAATATAAGAAAAAATGACAACTTATAATATTTTTAGTATAGTTTTTTTAATATTTTATTTTTAAAATGTTAAATTGATCTTATTTAATTTTATTTCAAATATTAATCAAATTGACTCTTTCGAATTAAAATATAGTATCACATGAATTGAAACAGAAAGGCCAATATACTAAATTAACATGTCCCATTCGGAATAAACTTGTCATTAGTATGATAAATAATACTAATAACGAAAGCAAAAGGAAATAAGAAAATTTATCTGTGTTCGTCACATGTGTCAAATCAATAAATACATTATTCTTGTTTTACATATGATTAATTAATATATATTTTTACTTTAATTATATTAAACTAACATAATTTGGTTGTATTAGGTTAGTGTAAATTTGTAATTACAGGATTTGCGGCACCATTAATAATTAATTGGGTTGAAACTTAAAAACATTACTATTGCGGAGGCTTCACATGCACGCATGTGAATTACTAGAACCCCCGCATGTGCACCGTCGGTCATTAAAGGGTTATCCATTTAACTAATCTCTGTTTAGGACAAGTTAATCCTAGATATGGAAGGTAATCGAGTTGGTTGAGCAAATGATCTTTCAAATGAGGGGTCACAAAAGTAATCTGTCCTTAATTACTTGTCAAATTTTCCTCTTTTACTTGTCCATTTTGACAAATCAAGAAAAAATTATTTTTTTACCTATTATACCCTCAATTAATTACTTTGAAAAAGGTAAAACTTTTTAAAAAATCTTAAATTTTTAATTCATCTACTTCATAATTAATAGGGTAAAATGATAAACTCACTATGTCAATCATTATTTTTTTAATATGTATATCAATTCAAAAAAGGAAAAATAATTAAGGGACAGAGAGAGTATGATTTATCTTTTCAATGTGATTTACGAACGGTTAAACTAGAATGTTGCACACAATTTGCCTAAGTATTATACTAAATCGAGATTTACGAGTGAATTAAAAAAAAAAGAGATAGTAATAACCAAGTAATTGATTCTATAAGAACATTGGTCAACGTATAGGCAGCACGCCTAAATTTGTCCATCATTGTGGAATAATTATTGAATATTTACCTTAGTGTCTTCTTGTCCATCATGACCACAAGACAATTAATTACTCTATTTCTATAGTTTTCTATCTTTTTTGGTCACCTAATAATGAGATTATGGCACGATTAAACATATATTGGAGTATATACTCTGTTAATTCACTATTACTTTGTTATATTTAGGCTCGACACGCTCATTAGAAAACAATAATTGAATAATTATTTTATCATACTATTCCAATTAATTGATGTTTTAGTACGTAGGATTAGTATTTGAAAAAATATTTAGAAAATAAGTAACTAATACTAAAAATAAAGCATGAAAAGGATAATTATCTTTTCTTGATACGTTAAAAATGACGAATAAAAGTAAATTTTTTTAATGAAATAATAAACAAATAGAATAAAAGTCTTGCTGGTATATGTGAGAAATTTACAAGAAAAAAACGAGATTTCAAAAAGAATTCAAATCAACAATTCATTCTTGCCTTAATCATGGGAGGTAAGACAAGAAATGTGTTGAGGCCCAACGAGCTGTTTATTTATACTCTATCCAGAAGATGAGAATTTTTTTTTAGATTTAAATAGAGGTAGTCCTAGATCAAAAAATTCCATATGAATTGCACATTATTTTCAAAATGATTGTTGTGGGGAGATTTCTGGATCATTGTTCCAATGTATCTCAGCCTTTCTGCAAGTTCCAATTTAAAAGGCTGAAATTGACCATTAGAAAATAAAACTACAATACAATCATACTATTTATCAACCATTAGAGTTCAATAAACTTCTTCTCGCTTTACGCCCCACAAGTAGGCTGCTTTTTCTGAAACGCAGTCCGAGATTGAAATTAATTGAAATGTGAACTTTTGATTTCTTGCATGTAAATATATATTGATAAATTATCATGATTATTAATTGTTTCACAGAAATATGTTATATTAAGTTTGTACCATTACTGCATATTCAAAGGTGGATTTAATATTATGACGTCAAATTATTTTGAACCCATTATTTTTGCCTTAGAACATAAAATTTATTAAAATTATAACAAATGATAAATAAGAACTTATAACTTCAAAAGTATCAAGAAACTTACATATTGAATCATATTAATATTTAATTTTGAATCGTCCTCTATCCTTAATTTTATAAAGGGAAAATTACGCGGTTAAGCAAATTTATACTACTTAATTACTCATCATAGCAATAGTTTGCTATAATTACCACTCGCGACTAACATTATACATTAATTACGTAGGCTGACTCCGAGTTTGTATAATTAGCCACGTTTGTATATGTATAATTCGCCACATTTGTATAATTCGCAGCCAACAATTCTTTGTTTGATTTGTATTTGTATACGATTGTTTGTAATTTGTATATGACGATGATTTCCTTTGGTTTTTCAGTTTTGTCATCATATATATTCAATCTTCTTCTGTATAACTTTTTAAAGTTTGTATAAACGTGTAGTTTTTGGATTACGTATAATATAATTTATATAATGTAATTTGTATAATTGTTTAAAGTTCATACGTTTATGTTTGTATCAATTCGTTATTTCGAGTTTTATTATATTTGTATAATTCCAGACTTAATATTGCCCAATTATACAAAAACACGTGAATTATACAAACGTACCTGCGAATTATACAAACGAGATGCGAATTATACAAATTATTGTCCTCTCTCGCTCGCCTCTCTCCTCCCTCTCCCAATCTCGCTCGCCTCTCTCCTCCCTTTCCCAATCTCTCTCGCCAGAATATACAAATACATATGTATAATA